>JAQIWQ010001024.1:0-12504 GCA_034695825.1 Folsomia inoculata
GGCAAAAACTGGTTATTTATTTAGTTGTATACTGGAGTGTTTTATAGATTTATTATACTAAATCGTGTTGCAGAGCCCGAACCGGAACCAGAACCGGAAATAGAACGACCTCCAGATTGGATTGAAGAAGTCGATAACTTTAAAGTCTTTATCCAAGATACAAATCTGGATCCTGAAATGAGCTCTGATGAAGAACAACCTGGTTGGACGCCATGGGCTTTGATTTGTCGAGAGTCCTTCCTGACTTGAAGTGGGGTTAACCTAATTGATTATTGACCTATGAATTGAATTAATGATGCATCATTGTTTTATGCAAATGTTATCATTAATAATTATTATTATTATATGAATACCGTTTTAAATGATTGAAAAATTGACCAAGTTCAAATATTAATGAAAGATGAATGCCACCATTATCTAAATAAACATTTAGAATGCTTTTATAAGAATCTTAAATACTGCCCGAGATTGAATAAAGTGCAAGTCATGCCATAATTAATTCAAGTCAATGATTTAGAATATAATAACCGGGTCCTAATGTATTACATAATAATATTTATTCTACTCCAGAAAATGGGACAAATATAATACATACAAATTAATCATTCATGGATGAATTAAATTACTACATTTTAATTAGAAAAGGATTGAAAACTATGCTATTTATTTCAAAACACCTCAGTTACGACGACGACAGATAAGTATTAGGCTAAATCCTCATCATCAAACAAGTCTCCAAAATCTAGAGGAAATGGAATAAAAAGCTTGTTTTAGATTTCTTAAGAATTGTAACGTGTTTAGTGGGTTTTTTGTGCTCACCATTATTAAAGTCCATGTGGACCCCTTCTCTGTTGACATCCACCATTAAACCCCCACCACCACACTGAAATTGAAAAAATTAACAAGAATTTAATATAATTTTCATAAAAATCAGTTGAATGTGTGTTTTTTATAAAAATTGAAAGATTGAAGGTGGTAAAATGTTTAAAAAAAACTCACGTCTTCGTCCATATAGGCTCCCACTCCATCCGGAAACATTTCATCTGCCGCAGTTGAAGGCTTCATTTCCAACGTTTAATTACTCTACTTAATTGATTGTGATAACTAATTAAATACAAAATATTTATGATTTTAGTTTTATAGAAATGATGAGTAGAAAAAGGTAAAGGAAGGTCTCCCTCGTCGTATAAATAAATCTCACTTTCTCCCTTTTGCCAGACCAGGGAATAAAATGTGAATTTTAGTGATTTTCACAATTTGATCATATTTAAAGCCTGATTAATTCATAATTTGTTGATTTTATGATTGAAGGTGAAAAAAGTGCAAAAATAGGAGTAATAATGGAGGCAATAAAAGCAGAAATAGAGCGTAAAAGGAAGCAATTAAGTGATGCGAATATTGTTGGTTCAGAAGGGAAAAAGTATTTCAAAAGGTCGGAATTGATAGCTAAAAACGAAGAGGATTATTTAAGGAGACATGGATTGCAAAAATTGGCTACGAATTCGGCAAACAAGGTAAAGTTAGATAACCTCCATCAATCATTGTTCAAAACTAGGGTTTTTGCTAAACAAACTTTAAGTTTCTTTTAATGTTATTTAGACCACCACCGAAGTAAAGATCCAAGTGCCAAAAGCTGGTTCTGGAAATATGGAAGAATTTCCAAAGTTATCTCGACGTGAAGTTATCCGGCGTTTAAGAGAGAGAGGGGAGCCAATTCTACTTTTTGGTGAAAGTGAAGAAGAATCATCTCGACGACTAAGGAAAATGGAGATACTTGAACCAGAAGTTAATCGTGGTTTCCGTAATGATTTCCAGGCAGCATTAGAGCAAGTTGATCAAGCATATTTGGAGGAAATTATTCGAACTAGTAAATCTGGTCCTGGAGGACAAGGGACGGATAAGAAGAAGAAGCTGGGGGATGTTCATGTCATGGATGATGATTATATTTACGATGAGATTGTACCAAAGGCTAAAGCAGTGTTTTCAAAGAGTAAGAATATGGAGGAAAGGGCCAAGACTATTTTAGAGTGGGTCAAGTTTTTGTTAAAGTGTTGGGGAAAGTATTTGAATTCGAGGTCGGAAGAGGAAAAGTTGGGGATGAGGGGGAAATTGTCGTCGGCGACGTATACGCAGACGGTGGTAAGTGGGTGGAGGGATATGATGAAGGATGGTAATCAGTTGGTGTTTCTTTATTTTGCAGGAATATATGAAACCACTTTTGAGGAAATTAAAGAGCTGTACTCTTCAAGATGACATTTTGGAGTGCTTAGTGGATATTGTAAAGTTTATGCTGGATAAGGAGTATATCAAGGCTAATGATGCGTAAGTGGATGGATAAAGGCATTTATTTGTAATAAATGACGTAATAAAATTATGTACTAAATGTTTCTTAATGTAGGTATTTGGAAATGGCGATTGGAAATGCCCCCTGGCCCATTGGTGTGACTATGGTTGGTATTCATGCAAGAACAGGGCGAGAAAAGATTTTTTCAAGAAACGTTGCACATGTTATGAACGATGAAACGCAAAGAAAGTACATTCAAGGATTAAAAAGGTTTGCTACATAAAGAGATAGGCTATTTATGTGCAAAAAATAATGTTTGTGAATTGATTTTGCAGATTAATGACAAAATGTCAGCAAATGTTTCCTACAGACCCTTCGAAATGTGTGGAATATCAGCCTGAAGCTGATATGAAGATTGAAGAAGATGTCAGAAGCGATGTTCAAAACAATCCAAACCCCCCAGAATAAAGAAAGAACGCTGTTCTGCTGTTGGATTCTTTATTCGGCAGATTTTTTGCAGATTAATGACTATATGAAATGAGTTATTTTTGTTAATTTAACATACAATGAAGCTCGTTCGTTTAGTGCATGTTCGTTATGTTACCTACTTTAATTAAACTAAAAATAAAGTAGCATTGCATTTTTAACATTTTAGCAAAAAGTGGTTTTAGCAACATCAATCATTTCACTGCATTTCTCACATGTCCCAAATTGGGACTCCCAATGAATGCAAAATATAGGAATGTTGAACATCCTCTGTCTGCCTGTTTATGCCATGTGCCAATACGTATGGCAGTTTTTGAAGTTATTTTTATAATAAATTTGTAATAAAATGGATATTTTTGAGAAACACTCCCTCGTCAAGGCTTGTTCCCCAATGGTGAGGTACTCTAGGTATGTAATAATAAAGTCATTCATCATTGTCCAAAAACGTTAATATTTGACATAAAAAGTTGATATTGATTTCCTTCTACAGATTACCATTTCGTCTTCTTGTTCGTGAATATGGCGTAGACCTAGCCTTCACCCCAATGCTCATGTCGGAAAGTTTTGTAAAATCAGAGAAATATCGCCACCTAGAATATTCAACTTGTGATGGTACATTTTTCTGAATTTATGGCGAATTTTGCTAATTTTTATGATGCAAATATATTTTGACATTTCATTACAGCGGATAATCCCCTAATTGTCCAGTTTGCTGCAAATAACCCTACAGACTTTGCTGATGCTACGGAATTGGCGTATGGGTGGGTTGACGACATTCGTATTTGTATCTGTAGTACATTTTGTGCGAAATGTTGTCTTTATGATTGTTTGATGGTGGTAGTGACTGTGTTGGTGTTGACCTTAATTGTGGGTGTCCTCAGGTAACGTGATGATGTTTGTTTAATGGTTGAAGGTCGTAATGATTAGCATAATTGTTGTCTTGATACAGTCCTGGGCAAGTCAGGAGGGGCTTGGTGCCTGTATGATGCATAATCCTCAACTCATCAGTGATATATTGAAACAAACCAGGAATAGAATATCCGACTCTAACTTTACTGTTTCTTGTAAAATTAGAATCTTTTTGGATATGAGGTAATTTACATATTCAGGGTGGATTAGAAATGATGACAGTAAATGTTTTGTATTATGTACAGTCGGACAGTTGACTTGGCCCGACAGTTGGAGGCGTCAGGGATATCATTCCTTACAGTTCATGGTCGAACAAAACAAGAAAGGACTGAGCCAGTTCATTTAAATTATATTAAGGCAATCGTGGATGCAGTGGATATTCCTGTGATAGCTAATGGAGATGTCGATTCGTTAGAGAAGGCATATGCAGTTCAAGAAGCGACTGGGGCTAAAGGTATGATAAAATTAAGAATTATCAGTAAGAATTTGCTTATCTGGGTTTGGGTGCAGGAGTGATGAGTGCTAGAAGTATAATAGAGAATCCAGCAATGTATTCAGGGTTCAAGAAGACGCCAGTGGACTGTATTTACAAGTGGTTGGACATTAACGAGAGACTGGATGGTCATTATACCATGTTTCATCGACATCTTATTCATATGTGCTCATCCTTATTAACCAAAGTGGAAAGGAGGGTGTTTAATAAGTTGACGGATAAATGTCATGTCCTTGAGTTTATACAGGACAGGTTTGATTATGTTCAACAAGAGGATAATAAAAGGTCTGCAAAGGAGGACATCAATTCAGAGACTGTCCAGAGTTTGACAAGACATAACCCAAACCAAGACACTGACAGGACAGAGTAGTATGACGGATTGAAAGTTTTTAAAAGAGTTCCAATCTATACGAAAGGTAATTTTTAACTTACCAAATTACTTTTAGTTTTGAGGGTTAGGGTTAGTAAATAATTTGTAATTTTTTACAGAGTTCTATTGTGGTCTGTTTGGCCGTTCTTGTGATAGCTGTAGTTGTACTTTTGAGAAGTTTCTTGTCCGAAAGAAGACCATAAAATTATGCAGTTATCGGAATTGTTCAAAAAATTTCGGTTTGGTCCAATAAATGTAAGTAAAATATTCAAGATTTCTGTGGAAGAATGAGCTGAATTTTATTTAAAGTTGTGCATTTTATTAATTTGCAGCCATGTTGTGATATTCGTAATTCTGATGTGGTGGAGCAGGCCCCCCAACCCGAGTTAGATGACGTTGAGTTAACTTCCAGAATGAGCAATTGCAGCTTCTTTTCCGCATGTGGTTCCACTCCAAACAAGTTTAGTTTTTCAACTCCGAATAACCCAATGTTCAACTCATCCCCTACAAATGATCATTTTCTGGACTTGACACTTACTTGTAAGACTCCAGTTGAAGAGAATCGTCGGGAATCAATTCTTCATAGATCTTCACGAAGCTCTCGGAGCCAGATCAAGCACAAGAGTCTGCGTTATAATATGAAGACATTGATAACAATTCCAAAGATTTCTCGACCAGAAGTCGCAAAAAAGGCACCGAGATCACGAATTCCACGCCCAATTGGAACTAGAAATATACCAATGAGCGATATTCAAGCAGCGCTTGGAGATACGGTCATCATATCGGGACCGGGAGCATCTTCTAACTCCAAGTTGGATGGCGCCGTTGGAGGTCTCAAGAGACCATACAAATCTTCCCCATATTCACCGTGGGCAGTGGTGTCTGTGCACCCGTTTCAACTCCGCCGTAAGTCTGCTATTTATCGGGAAAAGGTTACAGCTTCAATGCGCGAAGTTAGCGATAGTCGATTGGATTAATCTAAATGAGTGGATAATGGTCACATACGTTAGGGTAATTTTAAAAAAGTCAATCAAATGGCTCCTTTTTTTAACTACAAATTAGTATTCGCTTGATTATTAGGTAAGCGTATTAACGGTTTAATTTTTTAATACTTTTGTAACCCTAAAATTAAATGTAATTCCGAAAGTTGGCCTAAAATTCAGTGTATTCATTGACGTATAATATAGGTTACTGTATAAATAGATCTTAACTTACTTCATTTACTAAACTGTAACGATTATTGTACAACGAGTTACAGTTTGTTCTAACTATTAACATTTAACGTATTTCATGTAAAGGTCGATTCTGAAAGATTATAGAATGAATACTGCCAAATTGCTGCCTGCATAGAGGTTGGTTAAGTCATGTCATGATACGATACTCTGTAATTCGTGGTTAGTTTTTAAGAATGCGTTGAGCTTAAAGGTTACATGTTGAGTCATTTCATTTATGGGATTATAGTCTCTGGGTTATCGCAATAGTAAACATTGAAAGCATTGGAAACTACAAAACTACATAAAATCCGATTTTCTATTCTTTGGAAGAACTACATGAAACGAATAGCTGCATTGTTGGAGTCCTTTTATGTGCATAGAACGATTGCCATCATACGCCACGGCCATACGCCACGGTCATAGTTTTCACTTTATGTTGGAACCCATAAAGTTTTTGATTGCTCCTTTTCAACTGCGGTTTTTGCTTGGGTTGCCAAATAAGAAATGTTGGTACCTCCCGGTACACATGCTGTAGAGACAAAGAAAATGTGCCACATGCTCGATTATAAATCACATTTAAATTCGGCTCACATGTGATGAGGTGTTTGTACTCGTTTTCAACTTTGAGTGAGTGTTCATATAACTCTTTGGCTGCTTTTTGCGAAATTTTATCGCATCTCAAGTCTTTAATTTCTCGAATTTGTTTTTGGCTCTTGAATTTGATAAGTAGAACAATTGGATACATTTGGGACTGGAGAAGACGTTCTACACCAGATGTGCTGATATCCATGATGCAATATAGTTTCTGAAAAGTAATCGTTCAATTAGTGACAAAATAGTTTACATAGACCAGACGTATTGAATGAGATTCATACAGGAATCTTTACCTTTGAACGAACTTCGTGAATAGCAGCCATTGTGACGCATTCATACTCATATTGGGACCCTTTTCGTTTATAATCCACGAAAATGTTTTTGGTTAGTCCCTCCTGCAGCATTGCCCCATCACATCGCATGAATTCAGGTATAACTTTGGCAAATTGATATGGAAAATCTTGGACCAATCTTTCGGCAATCAAGTCACTCAATGCACCCACGAGAATAACTGGCCGTAGGAAACTCATATCTGAAAATGAATGCATTTAATTAAACTCGTGCGTTTAACTCATAATCCCATCATTCAATTACACTAATAATTACCTCCACGATTAATTAGTCTCTCTACTCGCTGATAAGATGTTAGTGGCGAAATACTTTCATCTTTCATCAGAAGCCCATGCTGACCAGCCAAGTCTCCGTAAGAATTTATTGAAAAGTCAGAAAAGGAAGCTAATTCCCTGGAAGAGCTTCGATGATGTGATTTTCTTCTAAAGAAGCTTCTTCTTGTCACTGTTGAACTTCTACGATCGCCATCCAAATCACCTAGACTTCTTTTGAACAGCATGTCCTCCTCAACCCTACAAAACATACAAATAATGATAATATGCCATGTTTAAAAAAGAAAATACTAGCTTGGGTAATTTACTTACTTATATTTTGATGGAATAATCCCCCAAACTCTGGTATGACCTTCTGCATCCACCTTCCAAGCCCTCCAGCGACCAGGTTTTCCATTATACATGGTATTATCCACATAAAGAATTTCGTCCTTTGAGAAAGTTAATTGCTGCGGATCAAGATTATTTCCTTGATGATGATGATCACTGGACAAAGCCGGAAAGTCGAATAGAGCTCGGATATAAAAGCCATCCCCCGGCTTGTCTTTGATGTCGTTGTATCCTGAAGTTTAAGTGATCATTGTTAGGTCAAAACTGTGTACATAGTAGTATTTCATCAGTTTACTTTGAAGGTTATACTGGACCAAAATTCCAACTTTATCCAAAGGCTTGGCCAATTCAAATGCAGCTTCCTCAGCGGTAGAGTGCCTCAAATCTGTCCCATTATATTCAAGAATTTGATCTCCGGTTCTAAATAGGTTAATTTTTTAAGACCATTAATAATACACCGTTTGTATGAAATTCTATAAAGTTACCTTAATCCAGCACGATCCGCTACAGAATCAGGTTGGACTGAATGCACATAAATTCCAACCAAGTTTCCACCAACGAGACAAATTCCCAAATTGGATGAATTTTTCATAAGTTGAAGTGTAAGGAATCGCGTCTTGTCCTGGAGCAGCATTTTACCTTCCCCACTATCTGCACCAACTGCGGTACTGGCCGTCCCACTGCTTCTAGTTGACCGCAACGTGGATTGTTCAGAAGGTGGATCACGATCACGATCCCTATCACGATCTCGGTCTTGTGAAGCCGTTGCATGAGCAAATGCTTGCTGAATCTGTTGTTGTTGGGCTTCGCTCAATCCACTTCCTCCTTGCGACGATGACTGTTGATTGCTTTTACTTTTTGTAAGACTATTGTTTGCGCTTGAATGACCAGTTGTTTTTTTGGACATGGAGTTGTTGGCGTTGCCTGCAGGCAGTGAGTGTTTATGTTGAACACTCGAATTCTTTTTGGAATTTCGGACCAATGTGGATTGGGGGGAGTTGCAAGGCGTTGGTGAGCCTGAGCGAGATCCCGATCGAGAGTCATTGTCAGTTGTTGAGGAATTATGATCGTTGGAGGAGGAAGATTGGCCATCTGATTCTTCAGAACTCGATGCCCTGCCGTCTAAAACAGATTTTGAGAAATCAGATTAAAGTAATGAATCCACGACTATTACGTCTATTTTTTTTACTATACCTCTGAGTGTTGGAGGATATTTTTCCGGGGAATATTGAACAAGTAATGTAAGGGGGTCCCCTGATTCGCGCAATACTTTAGCAGCCAAATCATACGTTGTTGTTCTCATATTGATGCCGCATACTTCTAATAATTGATCCCCAACCTGTAGTCCAACTTGTGACGCTAACGAGTTTTCCGTGACATGTGACACAAACACACCACCTCCATTGGCTTTACAAGATATTTGAATTCCCAGAAACTCAGTGGATTTGTCATATTTGTCTATCCGAATCATTCGCAGTTCTCCTTGGTTAGGTTTTCGTGGCCAAATTCCGTATTCTGATGCACCAGCCGAGTCCGAACCTGGATCCAAAACCTAAAAAATTAAAGAATTTACGTTTTGCACCGTTTTAAACATATTAATCACAAAATTAACCAAATCCTTAAAACTGGGCTATGTTTGATACCGTTATTCTACGTTTTGGGCCAGCCTTAGCAGCATAAGTACGCATTTTATTTATTATAATATCCGATTCGATAATATGTGTCACTATATTGTACCTGAATGTGATATGTTGGCATCGGACTGTTTCGAAGATCCACCTTCTCAGTGGAGCTTCTACTTGTGACACTTTGGTTGGAAGGAATTCGAATCCTATGCCCAATTTCCCGTTTTCGAGGGAACGTCCCGGATGGCTCCACATTATAACTTGGCTGAAGAAGTAAATCATCAGAGTTTCTATTATAGTTTAATCTGGTACCACTCGAAGATCCGAGGGACATTGACATTGAAGACTCATTGGTTCCATGTGAATGATTGTAATGAAGTGAAGATGGTTCAAATGCGTAATTGTTGCTGGAGTGCTTGGGAATAGATAGTGGTATGGTTCCACTATTTGAAGATGACATAGGTCCACAGGAGCCCAATAGTTCGTGGTAATGACCAGCGTAAGGGGAAGAGTACCGATTCTGGAATCGGTCGAGCGTGCTTGTCCCGCTAACATTGGATGGGACAGAAGAATGTCCAATTACTAAAGGAAACGACGGCAAATAATACAGTTTATGTACAATTCGTTATAATTCATTAACTCACAATTTGACATTTTGTTGCCTAAAGATGGTGGCGTCACCACTTTATCCAAGTGATCACTTTCACTACTGTTATTTTGGTTCTTTACCATGCGTTTTACATAATACTCGAGAATTTCCATATTTCCTGACTTTACAGAGAAGTCAATACTAGAGCCATCAGACATGGTCAATGTTGGAACAACACTGTTACGTTCTGGAGCTCTGGGATCATTATGAAGCTTTTGATTACATAAACCGACAAAAGATAATAATAATATTATTTTAGTACCCTTTTCCCAATTTGGATGAACTTGGTGTAGGATCAAACACACCGAACGAGTACCGATGATGAGGAGCTGAACTAGGAGCAGGCAATCCGTGATTATCTAGTGCCAGCCCACCACTCATTGGGCGACCATGTCCAGCAAGGGTGAGGCTTTTATTGTGAAATCCGTAATTGTTCATTCCACCAAGATTTCCAGTTCCTCTTGAAATTGCGCCCACACTGGATGGGTGAGGGGGTTGCAAGTCCCATAACATGTTGGAAAGTGGGACACGGTCCTTTCCGCTCGACGGTCTACGAACGCACACCGTATTGCTGGTCATATTTCCACCCGACCCCACAGGCATGTATTGACCGTAATATGATGACTCTCTGTAATGGTTGGCTGAGGGGGATGTATTATCCGGTTGTGCACGAGAATTGGAGGATGTACCTATATATTTTTATTACATTCAGTCAGCAGTCAATATCACATCCAAAAGCAAAAAAAATATTGTTACCACTGTCTTTGGGTAAAGTGTAAGAATTTCTACTGGACATAATAACTCTTGGCCATGTCCCATTCTTATTGATGCTTTCACTTCCCGAGTTTCTGGAAGAAACTCGCTTATTTCTCTTCTTTCTAGATGCGCCCATTGCATTCCCACTACCAGCCCCTTCGGCAATAGCAGAATTCAGAGTGGCCAAAATTTCTTCCTCTGGAGACGAATGTTTTTTTCTTGGGAGTCTCACCCTAAAAATATCTCTCAGGCCTCCAGAGCCTGATTTTAATCCACTTTGCTGTCGTCGACCATCTGAAAGAATGCTGTTGGGATCTGATTTGTCTGAACGTAGAGATGAACTTGATGCATGTGCAGTAGCTTTTGATTGCAGTTGATTTTTGGATCTGTTTGAGTTTGAAGCATTGGCACTGATTGGACTTGACAATTGACCTGCACTTCTACTCAACGTTAATACAATAGGATCAATGTCTTCAGAGAGGGCAAGGATTGCGTCCTGAACGTTATCAATTGGAGAGTCATTTATCTGAAAAGGTATTTGGATTGAATAAGAATTTTTGTAATCGTATACAAACCATCTTTGTAAATTAGTACTTACAAACAAAACTCTATCTCCAACATTCAAATTAACTAAAGAAGACGCTGGTGAGCCCGGTAGAATTCTTGAAATATACACACCAGGTTCCAAAACAAGGCCGTGATCAGCTCCACGACTATTTGGGAGCTTAAATATAATTGTAAACATAGTTGTCAATCAAAAATTGTATTGCATAATAAATAAGGATGGTTCTTCTATGTAATACCTTAATACTATAATGTCCCGATGGCATATCTGAATCGATGGCCGAATCTCTCGATTCCGAAAAACTGGACGAATTAGAGAAATACTGCAATCTCATTGTATGATGATTTTCCTTTTCAAATTCCATTTTATCTCTAAGTTCTTTGAGTTGTTTTGCAGCAATATTTTTTTGCTTTCTGATATCTTCTGATTCACTCAACGCTTCGGCTAAATCCGATACAGCCCTGTCACGTTCTTTACGAAGTCGATCGCACAATATTCTTAAACTTTCCCGTTCCTGAACAATTTTATGACGCTCACTAAACGCCCAGTCTCTTCTCATTTTTGCAACATCAGCTTCCTTTGACGCTTCTGGAAATGTGATAAAAATCTTGCATCAAACATTATTCCATTTAATAAAGAAATTGAATTAATAAAATGTCTGCATAAATAATTACTCACCACCTTGGACAGCTTTATAAAATAAAGAAAATATTTAGTTAGAGACAGAAAGAAGAAGACCAGACCACCCACAAATAGACCAGACCACCCACAAATAGACAAGACCAAGCAATTTAAGAAATCTCCCCCCTTATACTCTTACCTGTTAATTTTTCTTGTAGTTCTGTATTGAGCGTTTCCAAATTTTTAATTTGTTTTTTCGATCCTGCCAAATCATCAGTAAGTTTTTCCAGTTCCCGATGTACTGAATCCCTTTCACTCATTATCAGTGAATATTCCTTATGAGTTGCTTGATTTTCTTCAGTTAATCTCTTGATTTCTTTGGATGCTTTAATTCTAGCTGCCATCAATTGATTAATCTCCTTCATAGCTTCTTCATGTTGTTGTTGTACTTTATTGAGGGCATCTTTACACTCGTTACGATCCTTAAGGGCTGCATCCCACTCTATTATTGCAGAGTGGCATTGCTGTTTAAATCCATTGCGATCTTTAAAGACGTCGTCGTATAGTACTTTCACTCTGCTTAATTCGTCCTATAAATTAAAAATGTTATAGAATTTTGGTATATTTTGATAAGACAAGTGTTTGATACGCTTACCCTTGATAGTTCTAGACTATTTACAGTTGCCGTATGGGACGTCATGAGGTCCGAGTATCGCTTTCGTAACGTGTCGTAATCTTCCTTCAGGACCTCATACTGCTGAAAGAGTGCCTCCGTGTCTACTACACCAGAACGACCTCCTGTATTGGATTAATTATGAATTAATAAAAATAAACCTTATCAAAGGTAATTTACAATATAAGATAAGGTTTTCTTACCTCCTCCTTCCATCTTTCTTTGATTGGGCGACCTTGTCTGGTCATAACCATACCATCTCACTCTGTGAGAGGGTATGGTTTACCATAACTTAAAAATAGGAAGCATTGG
>JAQIWQ010001025.1:0-12500 GCA_034695825.1 Folsomia inoculata
TGAACGACTTTATTATGTTCTGTAAGAGAACGGTACCAATAAAATCCCTACCGGCATTCACCGTCACCAGTTGCTGGATGATGACCTATGGCTGAATCCTCTAATTTACTAACCATATCTCATGATAGAGATCATCGTGAATGTAACTAATATGTATGAATTTTATGGAAAAAAAATGACATGATAAATCTTCCATGGCCAATGGAGATTAAAGATTATACGTAGTAAATATCGTATGATGTCTGGATGTTGAATTTTGAGCAACTGTAACAACTACGTAGGCTATCTCTGTGTGCACCAAAGAAAACCTTTAGATAAAAAGTGCCATAACCTCTCGGGTTAATTACTCCCAATTGGTAAAAGTACTGATTGTGCTCTGGACAAACTATCAAGACGACATATTCAGGCAGGGTCGTGAAACCTGTCTGGTGTTAAAACAATTGAGAGAATTGTCTATAAAACGAATAATGCCTTCCCAACAACGACTTCTGATGGAACGGATGCCACTAACTTACGAAGATCTGAAGGTTAAAATTAATGATGTTAAAATGTAGTGATGCCACTCGCGAAATTGATTGAAGAAAATGATGTGAAGGTTAAAATTAATGTAAAAAGGTTAAAAATTTAAAAGGTATATAAGTAATTGGAATTGGTCTATTGTTGCGTGAAGGGTTGACCAAACATGTCAAAAATTGGATGTTGAACATCTGAAGAATACAGAGGTTGGAAATCTTGAACCGGAATCCAATATTGTGCAGTGAATGGATTATTGAGCGTATCTACATTTTCAAAAGGATTTAATGAAGTTTGTGGTTGCGGATTAGGTGTTGCAGATTGAGTGCAATCCCTAGCGAAATGTCCGAAAAGTGTGCATTTCCTACACTTGATTGCGTTCATGTCACGATTACTTGAAGCATTAGCTTGCCTACTTGAACCAGAATTTGAAGGATTACCAGAACGATTGGAAATGTTCTGACACTGGTTGCAGTTTGTTGAATGCTTGAAGTTCGTTCCTCCATTTGTATGCGAATCAGAATTATTGAGACGAGAAGAATTTCGAGGATTTGCATGAAGATCTTGTCGTGGATTAGAATTTGCACGTTTGGTACTATTCAAATAACCTCGAGAACCATGAAACAAAGACCGGTTATTGCCTGTAGTTGGAAGTTGGACGCCTGTCTCCATTTGCGTAATGACTAGTGTTTGACTATTCTGACCAAACCTTCGAGTTATGAAGTTCATTACTTCCCTTTGTTGGTGTGCAGTGAGACCTTGGATTGTTAAGGTATGCTTTGTTACTTGTGATGCATGTAGTAGATTATGACTCTGTCTGTTGTCAGACATTATGTAAATGATGAAAGAACCAAGAATCTTACTTCTGCTTCTAATCTGACAATGTCTGATGTAAAGGGAAGAAATCTTGTCTACGAATCTTTAGAATTTCAGAAGTAACATGCACAAATGTACGTATTTCTTTAATTGGCATGCACGGAACTTGTAATGAATTATTGCATGTGCGTCATACCCCTGATTTATTTAAATTGTAAAGTACTTTGTAATGATTGTATATAAAACCTGGGGATTATGACCTCTCTTAATTATTGAGTAGTTGACATAATCTAATGAACAATTCGAATTTGCATGATGATGATGACTGACTTTACTTGACTTTAGTGAACTTGAAATTGTATTGATATACTTACTGAAACTGACTGAAGTTGGATGTTCACATTAGCATGATGTGTAGTAAACCCAAAATTCAAAATCAAATAAAGAAAAGAAAGATACTGGAGCAATTACTACAATATGTGCAACGAACTCAACCTCTACAATAAATATGTAATGTAGTATTGTATAAAATGACTGGTATTATTGTTCAAGAAACCCAAACCTTGTAACCTATTAGCATGTTATAGACTTTATGTGATATGCTAATGAGAAACGCAAGTCAAGAATTTCAACCTCAAATCTGAACCCAAGGACATTTTGTACTTGAGTCAAAACCAATAAACTAAAACCTTCCCACTTGTATTACTAACTAAAAATCAGAAATGTTGAAAATTAAAACGTTAAAATTACTGTGATGATAACCACAAAGACACCTTTAAGAACTGTGTAAAGATTGTAGCATGAAACCTCTTTAGGGAGCGGTTACACTAATGCACACCTCTCCCTGTCGCAATTATAGTTGATGCTTAACGATGTTGTAGTTATAATGGTATTCAATAAATACCCCCTCTTTTATTAAAGAAAATGATGAATTTCCCTTAATTTATAAATAATGACAAGTTTTAGAAACTGTGATGCATTTGCTAGTTACTTAAAACGATATTTAAAAAATACTCCTCTCATACCAAAGATTGATGATTCGACCACTTTCTCCTAAGTTCCTCAGCTTTGTAGAAAAATTGAGCGTGACCCCTTTAGTGTGCGGACTTTTGCATCAAAAAATCCCAATATGCCTCTCAAGCCAATACGTCAATCTCCAAAATTAACCTCTCACTGGGTGGTTGTGTTGTCCCCCCAAAGAAAAAATCGGCGATGACCCGTATGTATCCTGGCTCTTGTACAAAATTATCCCTTTATGCCTTCACGTCACGGTGGAAATCTCTCCAAAAGTAGGCCTGCAGTCCCTTATGCCCCAACTGGATAAATAGTGGGGTCGATGGCACAATTAGGCACGTCCAAAACTAGTCCTTTTTACCTTGTAAAAGAAAAATTTTAAACAAAATCCCAAATTTTGCACCAACATATATCACTCCTCTTCTTTACCACCTTACTTTGATTACAAAATAAAACCACAAAAAAATAATTGTAAGAAAAATTGTAAAGAAAAATTTAAAGGAAAATGTCCCCTCTGACTACCGAACAGAAAAAATCGACAAAAGAAAATTCGACTGGTATTGTCGCCAAAAATGAAAGAATGGCTCTACTTCTTTCTACACTCTCTTATCATGCCTTGCTCTCTTATGATACCGTTACCCTTCTGGTTTATACTCCTTCCTTCCTTCCTTGGGGATGAGACCCTTGATGAGGTTTGGGGATGGAAAAGGGCTATGGAATATGGATGAGATTGGGATGACAAATGCTGGATGGAAAATGGTGGCTCGACTCGGGTAGTTTGGTAGTGGTTTACGGAGTAGTTTATTCTTCAAATATCAAACCTCTACTAAACTCGTCCTCCTTCTTCCCAAGCTATATACTAATATTCTAACCGAAGAATAAAGCTAAACCACGTCTTCTCTGAAGATGAGAAGACCCTTTCTCCTTCTAGATGGTAGTAGTGATGGTGATGAGAATCTTATACCTGATAAACACGAGTGACAACTTGAACAGAATTATGCAAGGCTCTACATATTTCCATCAATTGTCCTGGTGTCGAACCGATTTATCTGCTGGCTGATAACAAGAGTGCAAGCCATTTATCAAACTTTAATATGAAAGGTTCTTCACAATCACTCAATTAAATTATGACCTAATTGGATTACATATTACATTCAATCCCAATTCCATGAAACGCATTTGTGCCATTATCACAAAATTCAAGGTACACCACTAATGACTATTGTCCAACTATCGTTTGTCGTCATGTATAAATTAATCAGTTAAACTCACCTTGGTGTGTCTTCTTGGTGATATTTTTTAACACTACAAGTAGGTAATTCTCCTAAAGTAAGAAACTACTGGTAGGTAGCATATTATAATCGTTATCGTTATTAATTAAATTAATTAAATATCACTACAATAAAAGGTACATAACACTTGGTCCGTATGCTGGGATTCGTATATAATTATTTATACAATTCAGAATTTTCGTATAAATCTGGATTCATTAATGGTGAGTAGGAACGGTTAATTCGTGTCGTATTCACATTGCGAAAACCCCCTTGTAAATACATGAGAATTCATAATCTCAAAGAACAATTATTTTACAAATCTTCCCACTCGACATGTTGATCCCAACAGAAGGATAATGTTAGATCTACTTTATGAAAGATGGATTTATTCCGGAATTCAATAATTAAGTAAACCTTATTGAAAATAATAAATCATGGCAAATATAGAAATGACCACTATTAACTCTATTAATGAAATCATTTGTTGTGAAATTCCTTTGCCTTCAGTCGTTGTTTCCACCGTGGAAAAGGATACCGTTGTGAGTGAAGGTTGTGCAGTCCCCTCTGGTGGTGGTTGTTGCTCCCATCCAGGTACATCCCCATTGGCCTGATTTGTCTCACTCAGCCATTTCTCTAACGGTGCAAAATATTTCCGCATAGCCGTAGCATTCATCTTTCGATCACCCGTCAATTCATACAGAGCATCTGCCCAGGGCTTTGAACTTCCGAGTTTTAACATGTCCCTACAGTAACCATAGCAACATATTCATGGATTCCCATGGTACATTTAATAACACTAATCCAAATTGAACTTACGCAAGTTTTGTACCAGCCTCTGTTGAATTATAAAAATCACACTCATTAAGTGGACCATTATGACCTGCAGCTTCACATAAGGTTTCAGCAAATTGGAATTGAAGAACAGTTTTAGTAAAGTATCGAATCATGTCAGAGTCACTGGAAACATGGAAAATGCTTGGACAATCAAGGTCTTCCAGAGTTCTAGGAACGGGTGCATGGACGCCAACAATATGTTCGGAAAGTGCCCAGAATTCTGCATTCCATTCTGACAAGTTGGGATAATCCCCACGAAATGCTCTCCACCTCCATAAATCTTGCAAATAGAAAAATGGTAGGGAGGATATTGAATTAAGGGATTGTTGGAATAGGTAGTTGATCTCAGTCTCTGGAAGTCAAAATATATTACATTAATTTGCACAGGGAAAACAGTCAAGTTTTACTATTGTCTTCAGGGAGTTCATCTAATAGTCCAAGCATGTGCAAATGTTTAGGAGTGGATACTGACATAGATATTAGATCACCAACTGCTTCATGAAATCCGTCGTTGGGTCCACTTCTACTCTCAAGGAAATTATTTTACTGGCTCTTTGCTGTTTTTTTAAACAATTAAGACTTGATTGGCTTGCCTGTAAGCCGTTGGCAAGTCCGCATAGAGCATGCAATATTGTATATGCCCAAGTTCATGATGGACAGTTAAAAAGTCTTCCATATTAATTTTTGTGCACATTTTGATTCTAGAAACAATTCCAATATTACATTAGTTACATTTTCCTTAATCAGACAACTACGAATAAAGGTTAAGATAAGAATCGACCTATAATCCTTCCCGTCATAGAAATGCCACGCCATAGCATGACAAATAACTTCACGACCATCGGTAGGTTTCTCGAGCATAGATAAGTTAAAAAACGTGTCAGGTACTGGCAGCAGTCCCATCGATGTGAAAAAATCGTTCCCTGTTTCAAACATTCGCAATATCGTGTAATTCTGCTTCACCATTGCTTCCGTGATATCCAAACTGGGTTGATCCGGATATGGAACTCCAATCGAGTATAAATTGGACCAAAACCATCCTATTACGTTAAAATTAATTTCATGGTTGTAACCATTAGAACCTTTAATTTGATTCAACCAACCCCACATATCACCAAGAATGTGTTGCGGCAAAGTTCCTATATAAAAATTAGGAAATCATGACCCATGGATTGAGCGATACGAATTTCAATCAATCATACCCTTCACATTAACCACATCCGGTCCATATGTTTCAAACAACTTTCTTCGTACATATGCATGAAGCTCCTTGTACAGTGGGAGCATTTCTTGGTACAAACTTTCGACATCACTCTCAAACTCGGGGTCTCCATATTTACGTCGCCATTGATCTCCGTAGTCGGCATAATTGTTGACAACTGCCAATTTATTCTTCAACTCGACATACTAAAACAAAAATTACCCATCATTTCACTCATTTTAATGCAAAAAATCACTGTTTTGTTTCCATGCCAACCTGCAAGTACAAAGGCTTAAGTTTCCGAGCGACGTTTTCACGCCATCCCTGCCACGCCCAACGCAACTCGGATGAATTTCTAGATGATGCCATCAACTCGGTTAAACCAGGCTCCAAGTAAAGGCATTCCTCAACCCCTTCGGGTGTTTGTCGGCATACCTGACCCTGTGTCAAGGCCCAATAAGGCATTTTATTTACGTGTTGAAAGTCGTTTGAAATTAGTGTTTTTTCTAACTCACCTGCCCATAAATCGATCCCATCTCTGCAATGATGGCACTCAAGTTTTTCATTTCCTCATCAGATAACGACTTGAATCCAACATAAAATAGCTGACGTTTTGTATCACTGCTAAAGTTCGTGGGGTCAAATTTAATCGCCAATTCGTACTGAGCAGCTGCGAATTGGTAGATGGCAATTGTTGCTTCAATCTTAAAAAGTGTCGAGTTATTTGTTGCAAGGTTTCAACAATTCAACGAATTAGTTTTCAAAAATACGTTCAGTTTAAAGACTTTTATGTGATGCGGACTAGAGTCAAGATTTTCCAATAATATTTTGTGCAATAATAATTTTTGGCGTTTGAATAATAAATTAAATAAATTCAACTTTCTTTCAATTATTTTCATGGTTCTCAAATTACTTGTATATTCGTCAAATGTTAACGCATAATAAACTTACGGATGCATTTGCATTCTCATCGGTGAGATTGGTATTATAGTTCCAATCTGCAATGACATATAAATTCGCCAATTTGGCATATTCCGTATTATAAGTCTCAAGAAACTGCTTGGCTTTTTCTTCATCGGTTTCGTTTCCTTGGCTCATCTGGCTGCAATATTTTGACATCAAAATTGGCATAGCTACGACAAAGGATTTCAGATTCTAACATACCTCGGTCGAATTGCATTGCCAATTGTTACAAAGGCAAGCACTAGTATAAGGACGTAGGTCAAAAAAGGTGCCTTCATCCTCAAATCCAATCCACCAGGGCTCCGGTTTATATTCAACTCTGCCAGATAATTATCAGGAAAGAGCCTCTTCTTTCGACCAACACGAGAGACAACTTGAACAGAATTATGCAAGGCTCTACAAGTTTCCATCAATTGTCCTGGTGTCGAACCGATTTATCAGCTGGCTGATAACAAGAGTGCAAGCCATTTATCAAACTTTAATATGAAAGGTTCTCCACAATCACTCAATTAAATTATGACCTAATTGGTTTGCATATTACATTCAATCCCAATTCCATAAAACGCATTTGTGCCATTATCACAAAATTCAAGGTGCACCACTAATGACTATTGTCCAACTGTCCTTTGCCATGTATAAATTAATCAGTTAAACTCACCTTCTGAATTCCAGTGCAACTCGTATGTGATACTATTACCTGTTCCAATTAAAATGTTTTGTACATGACTGATATTCTGCCAACTTGTGCACCAAAAAAGACGTTAACGTCGCCGTCATTGAACTTAGAGCAATGCAGTTTGGGTTATGAGCAAGACAGCTTCATGGCGGAGGTGTCGCAATGGGTTGGTGCCCTTGTGCGTAGTTAGGAGCCCCAGCTAAAATAAACCTGTATTCTCTGCAGGCTTCCTTTAGCCCCCAACCTTAAATTAACATCGTAGAAATGGATGACGGTTGTGGATAGAAATCTAAGAGGTAGATTTAGGGTGGGAATGGGGAGAAATTGAGTACTAGGGAAACCTTTTAGCTACGATCGACACGTGCAGATTATTGGGTTACGTATTTACGTAAACGACTTGTTGCAGAATTTCCCCTCATACAAGCCCCGCCTTTCTCACACCTTCCCCATCTACCATTGGTTGGTGGTGGTTGGGGGCGTGGTTGTCACTATACCCTCTTACGTGCATGTGCGTAAAAGGGTATAGCTAGACTACCTTGTGCGTGTCCCAGCGTGGTTTGGTTTGACAAAAACCCAACTCGGGTGCTTCACGTTAATAAGGGAAGCTTCAGGCCAGCAGCGGGAGACCCACTGCGACACCTACCTATGACTATCTGGTTATTATAAAACTTGAAACGAAGTCATATACATGTCCTGGTGGTGCACTAACGTCTTTGAAACATTGAAAACCCAACCCATTTTTCATGGTTGCTACGTGGGGCGTTCAAGAGAAAAAATGCTGAACTTTAAAAATCAAAAAGATCAAAATTAAAACTTTGTCCACCACAACAAATCGATAAGAATAAAGTTAAAAAAGTGCGTAAAAGTGTTTAATATTTATTAACTGTTCAGGGTTTGTCGTCCCAATAAACCAAACCAAAAGTCAGTGGAATTTCCTGTAAAATCTCGTCATAGTAAGAAATAGACAAGTATTTAGTTATAGTTTTATCATCAACTGTCGAGCTGAAAATTTTCCTTTTCTTCCAGTTTTGTTGACCGCATCGGATTGGAGATGGGCAAATCTCGAAAATCATGGCTCAGGATGACCGGTAGTAGTAGGAGGTCAGGGAGAAAGAAGAAAGCAAACCGTCCAAAACCAGATGCACAACATGTTCAAGTGATCTTCGTCATTGGACTGCTGATGAATATGGCAGCAAATCATCAAATAGTCATGACTTCTTGGTGGATGGTAACTCTAAACCATTGCACGCCAGTTATAAATCATGTGGTCGACAGTTTCAAATGAGAAAAGACTCTGGTGTACATAAACTCACAATCACAAATTATGATGCAGTTATACGTCACCGGTATAAATACTGAGATCTCTTTGTATTCCATAAACCAAAAATAATCCCACCCAGATGGAATGGTTTCAAGAAAGAATTTTACCCACCAACGACAATCAATACCTGTGTTGCCAAATTCGAAAATCAATGTGAGTTGCTGAACAAAATAAAACACTTGCATCACACTGATAATCAAACTCTGAGCATTTTGATACCATATCAAAAATACATAGAACTAAATTGGATAATTATATAAACAAACGTTTATAATTACATAGTGGTAAATTGTATAACAAATCCAAAATGAGATGAAATTATGGAAGGAGATATGCAACATGAAGAAAACAAGTACAGAGTATTTAGAATTTTGCATTCAATTACATAATCGGATGGTATCCTTGGCATTTTATTATCAGAATTATCACAATGTAAAATTCATTCCCATGCGAAATTATGCAATCATTTTAACAATGCCATGCCATTCACAACTAGTGGTATCATACTACAGCCACAAATTGCGAATTGTATTATACGGCTCATTGTGGTTGCAAAATGTGATAAAATTATCTCGACTCACGAGTCTTTCTCTGATAACTGTAATTCCTCTTCTTATCATTTAGTGAAAAGCAAGGCTTGGCCTGGCCACATCATCACCATTCCCAAACCGTCAACCATATGTAGAGTATTCCCAATTGAAATTTTCCAATCCATAAAAATGGCTGCCCTCCAAAACCCACCAGACGACCAGGATTTCTTGTCATCCATCCTTAAATACGACAGCTGCTTAGGTCATGGAGGTTTCGGCATTGTCCTGAAGGCTCTTTCCAAGACTTTAAAGCAACCAACAGCTATTAAATTCCTCTTTCCTCCGTCCGACATGGACAAAAAAGAACGCAAACAAATACTTCGAGAAGCTACCACAACCATCAACTTGGAAAAACATGGAAATGTGGTCCAGATAATCGGCACGATACAAAAACAACTGACTGCTCAGGATATTCAATCCATATTTTCTGACGATATTTTGCAAAACGAAACACAGCAAGATTTTCGCGACTTTTACATCACAAAAGCAAACCGAACAACATCACTACAGGCAATGTGCATACAAATGGAACTATGCGGTGAAAATCTAAGAGAGTGGCTCAGTGAATATAAAGACAATGATCTCGAAAATATTTGTGTTCAACTTCAGCAAATGATTATAACCAGAAACTTGATGGCTGGATTGAAATTTCTACACGACAACAAAATAATCCACCGCGATTTGAAACCAGAAAATATCATGTTTTCTAGAGCAAGCTATCGATTACCAGTTAAAATTGGTGACTTTGGTCTATCCAGATGTGTCCATTCTGAGGAAACCCAAACCGGATCCTTGACACGGAACGTGGGTACAAAGGCTTACATGGCCCCAGAGGTTCGTAATGTAGATCTACAATACAGTTACCAAGCGGATTTGTACTCGTTAGGGTTGATTATTTGGGAAGTTGTGCAATTTGTTAAAACATCTTTGTTTGATCAATTGGTTTATGACAAAAAGGAGAATTTGGTTAAAGAACATGCACTTATTGGTGGGGTTAAGGAAGTTATTATTGGATTGACAAAAAGAAGGACAGAGAAAAGATTAAGAAATTTGGACGAATTGGCCGAGTTTAGTGATAGTTTCGGATTTAAAGTTTGGGACAAGCTGGACATCACTCTAAAGCAGAATATAAATATCAAGAACAGCGCAGAATTTGAGTTGTGCTTGGAATATGCTGAACCTGGTTGCGTTATTATGTTAGCAAAGGGCACCTTCCTCGGGCCGTTTAGAATGAAGCAGGACAAGGTTACTATTCACGGGGTATTAGGGACTGTAATTCAGTGTGTGGATGCCATTTGTTTGCTAGTCCTTGGCAATGATTCCATAATTTCTAACGTTAGAATAGTGTCCAGTAAAGACCACGTTGGAATACAGCTAGTGGGGTCATCCAATAGCATTAAGAACGTTGACTTTACTGGTGGGGATTGCATTGAAGTTGAGGGTCACACAAATCGTTTGGAGAATTTAACCATTTTAAACTCTCACACAGGAATAATTATGCAGGGTTCCAAGAATGTTATTGACAATATCAATTTGGCAAATATTAAACGATGGGGAATTATCGTTGCTGCCGACTCCATTGGAAACAATATCTCCAATATTAATGGTTCTAATGTGACACACGGAATAAAAGTGCATGGGCCTCACAACAATTTATTAAATATTACTTTTACCAAAAGCAGCGACAGGGGTTATTTCTTTGGGTTAGATCTTTCTTCCTCAGGTTCCTTCAACACGGTTCACAACTTTAACTGCACCGGGTATGCGGTTGCCAAACACGACTGGGGTCTGCGACTCGGTTCAAATAATTCAACCGTTAGCGATAGCAAGTGTGGACCCATTCGTATCAATGGTAGCAATAACACCCTTACCAATGTAGACTGCGGTGAGGTTACCCGTGTCGAGATTGATGTGGAAGGCCTCAATTTGATAAAATGTAGTGGAACTAAAATTGTGGTGAAAACATTGATGACAAACGTGACTATGACTGAGTGCGAATACCAAATTGAACAAGAGATAGTTGTAAGAACCGGCGAAGAGCTAAGGAAATGCTTAAGCATTGTAGAAAGTGGGTGGGTGATTGTTTTAGAAGAAGGAGAATACGTTGAACCTTTCGTATTAAAACAGGACAATGTGCAAATAGTTGGTAGGGGGTCGGGGACTGTTATAAAATCGTATTCCGAGGGTTATGAGGAACACTGGTTGCAAGTAATAGGAAATGGCTGTACAATTTCGAATCTAGACATCATGCTAATAATTCCGAAAGGAATAAAACTGACTGGATCGAAAAATCATATACATAACGTCACATTTTCAAGTCGGGAACAGGTTGGGAATTTCTCATGGGCATACTGGATTCTTGGGGACGGAAATAAACTTGAAAATTTGAAGGTTAAAGGCGGGGGCTCGGGAATACTGCTACATGGATGCAAGAACGTTGTCGACCAAGTGAAGTTGAGAAATCTCTACTTTGGAGTCAATGTTGGTGTGGATTCTAATCACAATTCCATTTCGAATATCAATTGTCAAAATCTTGATCGTGGAATAGAAATCTACTCCTCCTTCAACAGTCTTTCAAATGTGACTTTCGAGAAAAGCACAATAAGGTACGGATTTAACGTAGGTGTCATGCTCTATGGTATCCAAAATAGAATCGACAACTTGACCTGCTGCGTTAATTACTCGTGGGAATATAATTGGGACTTGGAAATTGATTCAGAGGGTTCCACCGCACACAATATCAAGTGTAATCGAATTTGGGTAAAGAAAGACAATGTAACGTTAACGAATGTGGACTGTAAAAGAGATATTGCCGTTAATTCATCAGCTTTAGGAATAAAAATGGTCAAATGCCGTGGAAGGGAGTTAGCAGCTTCTGATAATGTAACCCTTACAGAGTGCAACTTTAAAACACGATCCTCTGGCCGGTCAAATTGGTAAATTGTTTTAATTTTACAAAAACTCTGACCTTTCAAATTATAATTTTCTTTGTAAAAACCAACCAATCTTGATTACCTCTCTTGTGCGTTTAACAAAGTTGACAATTTAAAGTTATGAATATTGATCAAGGACGAAATTTGCATTGTTTGAAGCGAGATTGGGATCATTGTAAAAAAGACGCATTAGTGGTTTTAAGTGATTTGAGGGCTGTTATCGGATGTTGCAGTGGATGGGTCCAAAAACAATATATGTGACAATGTGACAATTAAACAATAAACATGAGCAGTGCGTGTAATGTAATAAACTAGTGTAGTGGGTTTAGTTTCCCGAGTTGATTCGGACATAAATTTTGATAATA
>JAQIWQ010001026.1:0-12491 GCA_034695825.1 Folsomia inoculata
AAACATTAAGCTAAGTAAGCAGCCAGGGAGGGCTAGTAGACGTAATGTTCAGTATTCAGAGCAAAATTATCATTCATTATTATTATCATTTTTGTATTAATGCATACATGTGCTATAAATTCAAACTCAAATTGCTCGTGTCGTTCGTACCGTATCGTACCCCACAACTCATCCGAGTTATCCAATCTCTAAATTTCACATGCATGCCACAAAGGAAAGTACACTTGCATAGTAGATATTTCTCCCCTGAATTCAAATTGCTCACCCTACCTACCTGCCTCCCTGGATGGATGGATATCCAAATCCTAAGTACAATTTCATTTAAATGTCGTCGTCTACTATAGCTAGAGATATTCAAGTTACAATAGAACAGACAAACAGAAAAGCCACTAACCAACCAACCATATAGGTAGGTTGTCGGCCTAATCTGGCCTGGCAAGGTAAGGTGGTTAGTTTGGTGACTGACTTGACTTGTCCCCACACACTGCTTTGCTTTACCTTTAATAGTTACCTTGTGGTTGGTATGTTACCCGCCTGGTTAACAAACCAAATTTGCTTGTCTCTCTCTCTCTCTTTCAAATTCCAAGTATTCTATTGTAATGAAGAAATGAAGTGAGACAGGCAGTAGAAGAAGCAGGAGGAAAGAACAGAAATGGAATTGCTTTGGATTTGGAAATGATGACATTGGCACCACTCACTACAGCAGCAGCAGGAGCAGCTAAAACGAAGCTAGCAAATATGTATAAGCGGTTGTATAGTATGGTGAAGAAAGGGTTGAATGAATGCATTGCATTGCAACAAGTGGTTGGGCTTCACGGTGTAATACAAGTAGGGAGGGACCATAAAAAGCTCACTAAGAGGAATGGATAGATTTTATTAGTGGATGGATGGATACAAGTTGCAATGTCCTTTTTCTTTTATGCTACCTATATACGGACACTAACTAACTACACTATTCTGCAGGTAATGAAATACGGAAACTCAGGAAATTAAAAAAAAGCCTGGTGAGGCAAAGATTATATGAATGATGATTACTGATACTTCTTATTAATACAGACATATGTTGAATGATTGCTTCCATTCTCAACTAGACAATTTCCTTTCTCCCATGCAACAGCCAAGTTGAGACAAGCCAGTCAGGTATACATAGTAGAATGATATTAGAGAGTGTCCAAAATATTCCTGTGAGACAGGAAAGCGATTCCTAATTTTTATATGAAACCATTTTTTCGCTGGGAAAAGTGATCTCACATTAGATATAAGGTTATGTAAGACTTTCAACGGAAGGTAGGTACAGGTAGAAGACAGGGATATAAAAATGAGAAGATTGCGAAAAAGAAGGCGAATTTCCTTTGCATTATTCTAATTGTAATATGCTGTTCACTGCAATAGTAGTCATGTGATGATAATGGTCTCAACTATCCTGGACTGGACTTTAGAATTCGTTCCTTAATAGTTTAAGCCAATGTTATAGCTGTACTCTTCAAAGGCGATGGGACCATTCGACACTTGGTAGAAACAACCAAACCAAGCCATAATCCAATTCCTTTTACTCTAACAAAACCTAAACTCCACTACTCGCAATTCTTTAAAATGAATGTTGAGTTTGAATTGAACAAGGCTTTGAATGCAACTATAAAGAAGAGCGGATGGATGGGCAGGAAGTAGAGAATCCCATGCCCAAGAGACTGGAAACAACCCTTTTCTTCTCCTTATCACTAGATTCTTATTTAATGAAAGCAACCACCAGTAACACCGAATTTCCTTTAATTACTCACTCATTCTTTAACCAAGTAAGTAAATGATGGTTGATACTATAGTGAATGAAGCGCTTTAGTGCTTTAATTGAGTACAATGGATGGATGGAATAAAATGCTGATGATGACTAAATAAATAAAAGTAAAACAGCCAAAGAAAGATTCTGTTGAGTTGAGTCAAGTGTATAGTTGCGAGGACAGGAAGCAATAAAATAGATAATTCACTCGTTACCTTATTAAGGCTTGAATACTGCAAACTTTTTACAGATATACGTGTGTCTGCTAATCTGTTGCAATTCCTCCACTTCCTCCACAGTTTTTCTTTCGCCGACTCTGGCTGTTGCACACGACAAGTTATCTCCATGCATGCATACGCCACGTCAAACAAGGAGGGATACGTGTGTACACTTGATTCTCTGTCAATCAGTGGGCAACAGAAGGAAGGATGAGAAGAGGTCCCAAACTTATTAACAAGTTCCGAAGAAGGATGAATTGGTTATATCTTGATTTGAATGAGCGATCGATAGAATTGGTTGAGTTGGGTTATCGTCTCACTTTTAAGTTTTCGAGTTAAAACAGTTAAATAATCTAATTTCCTTCCGCTGGTGGGGTGTCTTGTCGGCTTGTGGTGATTTGGTTGATATATCCAGGGATGAAGCAAGAAGATGAAGAGCAGCGGAATGATGATGACCTGTTGCTTCAGCTCAGCCTGCTATGCCGTATGCTATGCTAGTGGCTTTGCAAGTCCAAGTCTTGTCTTTTGGTTTGGTGTACTCTGCAGATGAGGAATAAGATGACCATTGGAGATTTAAAAGTGCAAAAAACCTAGAGAAGAATTTGAAGGAGAGGCTTACATAAACTTATAACTTACTTGTTAAGTTAGCAGAGTTTAGCAGATCTGGCTACATGTTGAAGGAAGGATGATCATCCATGCAACATCATCTAACCAAGTTAAGCTTGCTTCGTGTCTAGTTGTACTCCGTAGACGGATGGTTTGGCTTTACTTTAGCTGCAGCAGATGATGATGTGATGATGATGATCATGTTATAATGTAAAATGTAATGTTTGTTGCAGTGCTGGTGGTATGGTTGGTTTGGTAGTGCAATGCAATGGTGTGGTTGCTTTTGGTGGTGTGGTGTCTCTTCAATTCTTTTAACAGGGACTTTGGAATGGGAGGTAAACGGGAGGAATGTTCAATGTGGACGACGAGGTCAAATTCCTCAGTTTGCTCGTCCAACTTCAGCAAAGGCTTTCGAATCTTCCAAGCTGTTTCAGTTAAACGAGCCCAACAGAACAACGTCAACCGTACTCATAATCTCAGCAATATGATGATGATGATGGCGATGATGATGTGAAGCCTGCGAAACAGACAGACAAATATTAGATGGATTCGAATTCAATAACATGCAGAAGGAAGGAAGGCAATCATTTCACACAAATATTATCACATTATCATTCTTTTTTAGTGGGCTTGCAATCTTTCACACAACTTTGATGATAAATTCATTCCTAAATATTGTGGCAATTTAAAAAAGTACCATCAAACAAAATCATATTCCATCATCATTGCTTGCTTGCTTAACCAATACCATAGGCATTAATTTAATTGAAACTTTCTCTGAGAATTTTGTATTAATTTAAAAGGAATAATGGATGAATCAAACTGCCCTTATTTTTATCATTACCCAGCTTCCGTCGGACTAAACCATATACGTATAGAAGCCGATATCATATAAATACCTACATTGGTTATTAGTTGACTCAAAGAAAGAACCACAATCATTTCATTGATAAGTAATAATTCTTAATCTTGGTCTATTGACCGTTGACCCCAAACCTACTAACACATCAAAAAGACTTGCACATATCCAACATTTCATTATCGTAAAAGAGTATGTATAATGAATGTCTTATGGCGACACAAGACCACGTACATACGTACAACATGCGTCTTTCTTTAAGAGAGTCTCTTATGCCATGTCATGAGAGAGAGAGAAATTCACCACCATAAGGAAATTAAGGAACAACTTTACTGGCATGTTATAAATAAAAAGAATCGAATGAGGATTCTGAATGAATGAATGAATTGAAAAAAGTCAATAAATGAATAAAATGAATTGACCAGATAAATATTTACCAATATCTGAAACAATGCAACAAGGCACATGAAAGAGAACAAGTAGCCCATCCTACCTACCTATACACTCACATACATGACAAGAAATCCCATTCAATCATATCATTCAACAAAATGTGATATTCTTGCAAATACAAGTCTTACAAATATGCCAAAGTAAGCAAGTGCCAACAATAATGCTATCCATTATCTAATCCTCGAAACCTTGTGAATGTATGTAAAGTACATCAATCAAATCAAGTCCAACAACTACAGAGCAATATTTAATGGTATGCAGTGATATCAACATAACATCAAAGAACGATATCGTTGACTTGACTAAATTAACAAACTGGGTCTCCCTCATTCTAAATTCTCGGAATTTTTCCTGTTCCCACTAAACACCAATAAAACAGCAGGAACATCAATTCATCCATCAATCCAACCCTTTACATATTCTCTCTTATCTAAACACCACATTAAATTGCCAATCTCATCTTCCAATTGTGTTGGGTTCACTTGTCTCATTTTCTATATTCAATTTGATCTCACCGAAGAGCCGAATGCAGAAATTAACTGGCCGGTTTCGGTTTCCCAAAAATCCCAACCAATTCATTATTCCATCCATTCAGGTCCAGATCAAGTTAAAACAACACTTCATTCACATCCACACTAAAACCAAACCAACAATGCATAGTCACCGTTCGATTCGGCGTCCCAATCCAATCTGAATGTACCCAAAATCCTGTCTCAAAATTGTTCAGCCTTGACAGACCGGTCCTTACTCTTACTAATGATTCTAATGCAATGTTCAATTCTATACATTGGGTTTTAAATCTTGACGAGACTTTAAATCTTACTACTACCTGCCCTGCCGTCTGGTCTCTCTTTCTCGTCTCAAGAGATGCTACTACTACCTGCAATGAATAAATATGAATGCAAATATCTTCAACCTACCTAACCGAGGATGGAATGAAAGGAGTGATCACGCATTATAATTTTATAATACGTACAGACATCGGATTTTTACAAGTTTCTTTGATTTTGATATTGGTTAATTAAAAGCAGCAGCAACACAGCACAGTCAGTATTTGAAAATCGAGATTCAAGTTGGATTTTGGAATTTGGATAAGTGTGTGGATAATAGCCTGCCCAAACGAGTCTTCTTACGTCCACTTCACTCGTTTCTCACAGTTCACACAGAATTAAAGAGTAAATGAATGCCAATTCTTCTTGAATATCTTGAATATCTTGATTCTTCAAAAGTGGACAAAAATGTAATGTTGGTTGGATGAATGTATGGATTGGGTCTGACTGAAGAGAACCTTGGCAAGAATTTTAATGCAGACAGAAAACCTCTTCTTTTCACGCTACCTACTACGATTACTACAATGCTGCTTTGCTTTACCAGATTCATTTTGGCATTACGTTGGCAGCTGACCAGTTAGTTTGAGTTAGTTACCTATTATTTTTACAAAGTCAGATCAGAATCCAACCAAAGGCACACCATACTACAGAGCACCTTTCAGAATGAAATCTCAATGGAAAGATAAAGATATGCCCTAACTAAGTTGAGAGATCTATGTAACTGCACAACTACATACCAGACAGAACTAGTCACCAATACACACCCCTTATGCATTCATTTAAGCTCTTTTTGAATGTAATTTTGTACTAAATGTTGACTGACTGACTGGCTGGCTTTCGCTTCTGAAAGTCATTAATTTATCTGCATATGCATTTTTAAAACACTCAAGTAAGCGTCTTTCCAAAAGACTTGTTGTTTTACCATTGCCGACTGCTTTGCTTTCCCAAGTGAATTAAGCAAGGAATGTAATGTATGAAGAATTGAATGGTGCTAAAAAGTGTGCCCAATTCTAATTCGTATATAACAAACTGACTAAATAACTTACCAACTTATACAAATCAATGACCAAATGAACCGAGTCCATTGGTTTTTGGTCGGGTGTCGAGTCAAGTGTCAAAGTCCACTGCCAACTTTACATTCACATTCCTTCTTCCACTCCAAATCTAATCCATCCATCCACCGTCCGTCTGTCCGTTCTTCGTCGTCCTCTTGGTTGTCCAACTTCTTCGCAATGCCATGTACTTAGTACTTATGTAGTAGCTGCATTATAAACGAAAAGTAATTCATAACTATTGTAGAAAGTCACAAGTAAGTATAAGTTGTTAAGTAAGTGATTGCAGAATAACTTGAATGTAGCAAGCAAACAAAGTGAACATTTTGTTTCTACATTTGTATGAATTCAATTGAGTGAGCTAGTAAAGTATAAGTAATACAACAATATTGAAAGTTGAATACAAGTAAATCTTTTAACACTGACTCTATGTCGTGCCGTACGTAGTGCCACCAAACCAACCCAACCAGGAGATCCTTCACTAAACTTTACTATTTACTACTTGCTTCCCTGTCTCAAACTCGAGTCTCAATGACTCTCAGGTTTATGAATGACTTGACTTCTCAAATTCTTGGGCTAATAGCTACAAACTTGTTAAGCTAAATCCTCCCTTCAGTTCAGATAGTTGCATGAGAGTACGAGAGACGTGTAAAAAATCTCGGTAGAGCAGAACTAAGAGAAAGATTCAAGAAGAAGAAGAACAGCATCCTATCCTATCCTCCCACCAACCAACCAACTCAACCAATAAAGCATATTATACTACATACACACATAGTATGTGTAAGAGAGAGAATCTCAATACAAATCCCATTCTTTCTTGACTCTTTTTAATGCTTTCTCGTCGACTCGACATAGTTCATCCCTATCCGTTTACTAGTAGAACCAGTTCTGTTCTTCTTAACTTGAATTTATCACACCAAAACCAACCAAACCCATACAATACAGTACAATACAATACACCAGCTAGTTTTAAAACATAGTATTGCTTACTTTTGCAGTACAGGTTAGGTTTCTTCTTATATGATGCCGACACCCACCCTAATTCCTTGGGCGAATCCGGTATATCAGATCTGCCAACATACTTCTTAAAATAGGGATGAATGAATAAAATTCACGACCTTTTCGGCACAACTATTCAACTACCCGTACATACAACAATTTAGCTGTACTACTGTAGATGATAAATCAACCCTAACTGAGGAAAAAACAAAAATTGCAAGTATTATACAAGAGAAGCCCAACCTATTAAAGGTTTCAGACAGAACTACTGAGACTTTATTTCATTTTATTCGATGAAAATGAGTAGACCAAAAGCAATAAATAAACCAACCAACCAACCACGGAGGTAATGGTAATAGTTGCAAAGGTAATAACACAATAAGATACCACAGACTAGACAGCTAGACTACTCTTCTAGACCTCAAGACGGTGGTGAATGTACGTACACTTGATTCCTCTCTTGTCCAAGTCAAAGACTCACGATTATTACTAAACTTTGCATGGCATTGCCTTTCCTAAAGTTATCTTGCATTGTATTGTACTCTTTTTAAAAGAAGAAACTCGGAGGTAAAAACTTGTTACAGGGATGAGAAGAGTGGAATGCACTTGCTAATATAATATTGCATTACATTACCAAACAAGTAAAAGGCAAGGCAAGGCTGCTCACTGTCTGTGCAGAAGAGAATAATGACTGAGAGAATATCAAGAAAGGTATGTGTGATGGTAGTACATAGGTATGGATGGTTAGTGGTGGTATGCTATTTTATAAGATAAAAAGGTGGCAAGAAAATGCAAGCTTGTAAAAAATAAGCAAAGGTATGTTACAGGTAGAATTCAAGCTGAATTCAGAGACAGAGACTCAAGTTGGTTAAAGTAAAGTCACCTCAAGAAGACTGCACATTCTTAAATTTTTATAGTAGCATATCCCCTGTATAAAGAATTTAGTGAACGATGGATGAGCCAGCCAAGCGTAATAAGAACTCTTTAAAACAACATCCATGTCTTTTGCACGCTGTCTGTGTCTTAAATGCTGCTAGAGTCTTATTATTCAGCATGAAAATCCAACAAAACACATCTAAAAGAGTTAAGTGCAAACTCAAGTTGGGTGAATAGGCACGTAAATGCAAGTAAAGGTATGATATTCGCTACGCTACAACAAATACAATGTGAGAATTCAGAGTGCAATGTGCAGGAAAATGCCACACCATGGCTGGCATGCATACCATCATTCCCTTCTTCCACGGGGATGATTGAACACTGAAAAAACTAGTAAAAAACGCGACTAGTGTAGTAAGTAGTACTACTTGGATGAAAACTTTAACTTGCAGACTGTGATTTTATGCACAATAAGATGAGATGCGATTCTGAATCCTGATGATGCTACGTTAGATGAAGGAAGATTCGTCAGTATTACAGTGCATTTCTGTTAAGTAAAAAGAAAATGCCTACATGAAAATCAGCGAGGCAAGTCTGCGTACCCACGAGACAAGACAGACAACCGACAGATACCGACGCTACGATTCTCAGCAGTAGCGTCTAGCGTCCTCGTCCTCAACTCATGTAACTTTAACTTGTTCAACCATTATTATAAAGAACTTACTTAAACATTCCACACTATCTTTGACAAGTACAGTAAAGGCAACAAATTCAAAGTTGCATACCTACCACAATTCTCTTCAAATCAAATATTATTTCTTTCATTCAAAAATTAAGTCTTACAAAAGCCGACGCTGTAAAAATAGTTGTCAAATATATGTACCTAGTACTTATGTTACGTATCACCTCTATCCACATCCACACTATGAAATGAATGCCGTCTACCATGCGAATTCTGAACTCTGCTTTAACAAGCAAATAAGAAAGACTACCCATTACATAGCTGGCTACGGATATTAATTTTCAATTTGAAATCCAAAATCTTTATATCTAAAATAAACCATGTACACGTAAAGTTAAATATCTAATAAAGGACTATATAGCAGTGAAGGTGTTTAAAATACTTGTGTATATTTCGGCTGGACTTGAATGAAAAAGCTATACGGTGGTCTTGATTTTTGGATGAAAGCTACCTACCTATTAGTATCACTCACATGCATCATGCAGAGTATGGTTTGCTTTCCCACAAGTATGTACAATTGCATGCATGCAAAGCTATGAATTTGGTTCAACTCGGTTTAACCAACTTTAGTTACCTTGAACGAACCAAACCAACAATCCTTTGTTACTGTTCGGTTCTGTTGGTTGGTACATATCATGAATTCATGAATATTCTGCAAAAGTCAACCAAACCTCTAACTACTAAATCTAGGAATGGATAGATACAAAAATTGCATGCGGCCTGTTGTAAGAATGGAGATGAGATGAGATACTACTACTACACTACACAGGATGACGTGGAAGTTTAGTTGGATTCCTGTCCCAACTTCAACTTGCATTTATTTTATTCATCTCCAACAAACATATCCAAATCTAATAAAAATGGAAGGAAATTCTCTTCATTTCATACAAAAAAGACGCCCAATGCAAGCAACGCAAATCCAATACAAATAGCTTTATATAAATCAAATACGTGTATAGATTGCATAACGAAACGACTTACCAAGTAAGTACGTATACATGGACGCTGGGTAAATATCTTTTAAATTGTCATACGTATTCCCTTCCCAAGAATATGTTCGCCAACGGGAACAAATGAACTAGTATAAAAAACTGATGGCTAAAGAAACCGGTAGATTGACAATAAAATAAACACGTTAAATGGAGTGGACTGGCCGGCAACCTCGTTCATCCGTCTGTCTCCGTATTCATTTCATGTCCATGTTTCGGACACATCAAAGACATTTCAAAATACTAAAAATAACGCCAGGAGGACAGAACAGAGCCGTTAAATCTAAATTATGTTAAAAACTTAACACTTGTTAAGTAGTGGCAGTTAAAAAATTTCTATATTGAAACGATAAGGGAGTGGGAAGGAAACCACAGAAAGTTTATCCGTCGGTCGATGTCGACAAAGTATGTATTTCCTTCAATCCGCAATCTTCACCCTGCCTACAGTCAGTGTTAAAGGAGTGCATATTAAGCACCGTATTCTTCTTGCTGGTCTGGGATTACATGTACACTATTTTAGAATTAATGCGACTGCTAAATCGTTGAATGTAAAATGTGAAATTCGAATTCTTTTGAATGCTAAATACCTTAGTAAGTAAAAATTTAATGTCCGTCTGTCTCGTCTAGCCTAGAAGCAGCAGCCCGGCACTAGCTTTAAGCTTTTAGTAAAGCTACATCAATTTGCAAGCTGATCTCGTAATAATAATGTCTGCCTGCTGATGTAGTGTTGAAATGTTCGGCTTATTAGCATATTTTATTCTGCTCTTTATTCTGTAGTGTACAATGCAATGGAGGTATGGTATGGTCTCGGTCGGTGGTTGGCCTGTGCAAATATTCCGTGTTTTTTATCCGAACGCAATACAAGTAAAAAGGTGTTTTTGGTGAGCCAAGCGAAAGAGTTGACAAATGCAAGAAATTGAAAGATGAACAATTCTGAGGCAGAGTACCACACAATATCGTAAATATGCACATGTCCCTAACACTTTTTGGCTAATTAAGGCAAGACAAGAATTTTAAGAAAGCAACTCAACTTCAACTCTATCTTGGTTTGGTGTATGTTTGTAAAGGAATTCAAGCCTATTTGACGCTTTTATTACATTTGTCAAATCTTATTCACCTCAGTAGTGCCGCATGTTTACTTTGATATTTGAATAGTTTTAATGATGTTGAAGTTGGAGACGTCAAACAATGGAAACGAACGAGTCGCTCGTACTTTTCTATTCCATTTATTTTCATACTGCTACATTTGAGTATGGTTTCGAAACAACTACTACTAGTTTCTAATTGATCTTGTATTCAAATTGTCAAACCAGATGTTATTGAAGTAATATTTTAAAAATTGAAATGCCATTAGCTAGCTATCCATCCATTATTTTCGTTACTACTCAAAATAATGAATTAAAGTTTCATAATACGCGTACTATAATGCAAATGCACATCACTCAACTCACACATTGACAAGTGTTGATGATGGGTATATAAGAACCTTTGCTACAATACTATAGAAAGATGTGTGCATGTTTTTTAAAAGTTTAAAATGTCTTTTTGCTGTCAAATAGTATGCATTGTTTGTAGTAAAAGACTGAGGTAAAGAATGAAATAAATGAATGGGTGACGAAGACAAAGTTGAAGGGTAGCGGAAATTCAAGAAGTATAAAATAAATGAATTGGTTGGCTGCCTATTTGGTTGGTGTATGTATAGTAGTGTTTAGTGAGAGCATATTGTGGGGATGGCAGTGTAGTTTGTTTTGTAACATAAATAACGTTACATTAAATTACAGGGACTGTAGTCTGTGGTGGACACGGACGACAGAACCGACCGAGTTCATCCCTCTTATCAGTTCATTCAGCTTTTCAAGCTTTTATGAGCTTCCGGTGCGAACTGTTGATTGCAAGTGCGAATCCGGGAACATAAGTTGCATGCATGTATTCGCTTGACTTGTACTACTCTGCACGGGGTTGGTTTGGTTGGTTGGTTTGGTGTTGTACTATTGTATAGTTCATTCATGAGTTCATGACTGGTATGGTGGTATGTTAGAGAAAGTCAACCAAACTGTTTCTGCAGGATATTTGTAAAGAAGTTAACTTGCGTTTATTTGTCTAATGCGAAGGAATGTAAGCAAACAATTGAATTCCAGGTCAATCCTTTATATGAAATGAAACCTTTTAATCTTTATTAATTGTTATGCATTCCTAGAAATACCACTTTGCATGAATGAATGATATCATTCAATTGAAATGCACCTTCAATTCAATTTCAACCTGTCATTTTAACTAATAGGAAAGATAAAAACTTGTATTTGAACTGGTGACATGATACAATACAATATACGAGGACATTACAATGATACGCTACTTACTGGTGGTATACATAGTAAGTAGTATTAAACAAAATCCGGGACTTGATTCCCAACCCAGTCTAGTGTTTGTATGACATGAATCATTTAATGGAATTTTTGCAGAACAGTCTAATCGTGTTGATTTGGAATGATTGCATACTGCTTTATATCCAAGTGTAAGTAATCATCGAGTGTCCTTTAAATATAATTTAGTTACTGACAATGTTGTATGATGATTTGGTTTTTTACAATTAAATCCAGTTCAGTTTAAACTTTCAAGTTTGTTTCTTTAACTGGCAATCAATATTGAAATTCAGATTGACTGTGGAAAAAGACATGAAATTGAGTTGGCTTAAGAATGGAGAATGAAAACTGTGTTGGTTGCCTCTGCAAATACTAAAATAAAATATCATACTTGAAAGAGGTTTGGACAGAATTTTTTAAATAGATGAACTTTGCATAGTATGCACAATCTAACATGAAAGGTCCATTTTCACTTCCCACATGCCAATCGGTATAGACGCTTGTCATAATAATATTGCCGGCCGGCTTTCCTAATAAGGGTCTGCCCGTGCCCACAGACGGACGGCCACAATACAATGGTGGTTGGTTCTCTGGTAGGTGTAAAATTTGTGGAGATGAGATTGACCGTATGCACGCCAATTATTGTAATCAATGTTGGAATCTACTGTGCGTGGTGTGGTAGTAAGTAGGGACTGCCTTGACATTATAATTATTCTGAATCTGAACAAAC
>JAQIWQ010001027.1:0-12465 GCA_034695825.1 Folsomia inoculata
ACCTCCAAATACGGTACTGTGACCCCAATGGCGCCAGTGACCTCCAAATACGGTACTGTGACCCCAATGGCGCCAGTAACCTCCAAATACGGTACTGTGACCCCAATGGCGCCAGTAACCTCCAAATACGGTACTGTGACCCCAATGGCTCCAGTGACCTCCAAATACGGTACTGTGACCCCAATGGCGCCGGCGCCAGTGACCTCCAAATACGGTACTGTGACCCCAATGGCACCAGTGACCTCCAAATACGCTATTGTGCCCCCAATGGCGTCAGTGACCTCCAAATACGGTACTGTGACCCCAATGGCACCAGTGACCTCCAAAGACGTGATTATGCTCCTAATGACCCCAGTGACCTCCAAATACGGTACTGTGCCCCCAAAGGCGCCAGTGACCTCCAAATACGGTACTGTGCAACAAATGGCGCCAGTGACCTCCAAATCCAAATACGGTACTGTGACCCCAATGGAGTCAGTGACTTTGAAATGCGGGACGACTGCCCTATAGCCTTCGAATATGGTAGATTGAACCCCGAGACTTTAAAGTGACCCTACTCTTTACCAAGTGATCATAGTGGCCTGTGGTTGATTTTTATCATGGGGGCGGGACGAAAAACCTGGGCGCGTAGCGCCCAGTTCCCCGTCGATACTTGGCTACGCCATTTACAATGGTTTATTTTTTTTATAAAGCTAAAGACGTTGATTTCGCAGAATGATTTACACCCAAGCAACAATGTGGGAAATACATAGACACACCAAAATTGCACAGAATTTGGCTCCGCGAAGAGTTTTGCAAGATTTTAACTACAAATCGCACTTGATTAAAAAGGTTGGTAAATCATTATTAAGGATCGAAGGTCCTTTATGTGAATGCTCTGTCCGTCTGTCTGTCTGTCCGTCTGTCTGTCTGTTATTGCGATAACTTTCGAAGGGTTGGACGTAGGATCTTGAAATTTTGGGGGTAGACACTTTAGGTCATAGGACACTTTGGTATTGAAAATGGACCCAATCGGTGAGACCCTTAAGGGTCCTGCCATAAGGGTCCTTCGATCCTTTTTTACTCCATTTACGTATGGTTTATTTGATTTTGCAATTTGTAAATCTGATGGTTATACATTGTCAATAGGATACAATTTTAATTGCCAACATCCCTACGGCATACTTTGACCAGAATTTGTGGTATGACCCCATGGCTTTCAGGCCTGAGCGATTTATAGAAAATGGAAAGCTTCAAAAATTAAACTACTTGATGCCCTTTGGAGTTGGTAAAATTTGCCTAGTTTATGCAGATAGTTTATTCATTGTAGTATTATTTTTTTCTTATTGCCATGCTAGGAAGCCGAATTTGCCCCGGTGAGGTGCTATCTCATGCAACTGATTTCCTCTACGTGACGTCTATTCTGAAGAGATACAAATTGTCGAGTGTACCCCGACAGCGACTTCCAAGTCAAACCATGCACGAAGGATTTACTTCAAGGCCTTTTCCATTTGAATTGGTTCTCACTGATCGCAACTAAAGGATTTGGATGAATCTGTCTTAATGAACTACAATAAAATTGGTTATGGGAGGGCATCAGAACATGCAGGGTGAGATTGAAACATGAAAATTTCAGATAATATTAATGCAGTTTCAAAATTGATCCTTAATCAAAGTAATTTCCATCCACAATGACATAACTTTCCTCAATAAAATGTACAACCACAGTATACGCATGACAATCATGTACACTAGAATTGGGCATAGTCGTATCTTTGATTTAGAGATTGTTTTAAATCTGTAAATTCTACAATATTCACATTTAAGGACATGAAATAAAACACAAATCGCCGGAGACTAGTAGATTCATAGGGAAGTGGATTTACTGTCCCCTGACTAATCGCATCTGAAATGTTTTACTAAAACCTTTTGAACAATGTATAAAAATACACAGAATGGCTGGGCAATAAATGAATCCAAAGTAATAAAAAAATGAAAAAGGAACGAGATTGCAAAATTGATGAAACTAAACATTTTTACTTTGCCTCGATAATCCATTAATGGTTATAACTATTTTACTCAAAATTAATGTTTTTAATAAATGACATTTCAAATCAACATTATTATTCGTTCGAATTTAACAAATGAAAGGATTATTAATTCACTACCAACTTTTAATATAATCCATCACCCAAAACACTTTCAACATTTCTGTATGTTTATGTGATTCCTTGGTGCACAAAAGTAATTATTTTCGAATTCAAATCGCACAATACAATCAATTCCTAGTGTTTCAAAGTTGGAATCACCAAGTCTACATGCGTATCATTTTTGGATTGCACTACGGCAAAAATATTTTGTCTTTGATTTGGTTTGTTTAAACAAATTAAACAAACACGGCTTCTTGAGTTTATTTATGGGTCTGGGTATAGACCCACTTTTTAGCACTCTAGACTCTGAATCTGGCGATCCCAGTACAAGTCTCAATGGGACCTTTAATGTTTCGACAGGTTTATATTATCCCAGGCCCAATTCCAAATGTAGCACCAATTTCTACACAGTCAAAACTAATGAACGATGGGTAATTTTGATCGTTAATTCGTTTTTCAGAATTGAAAGTGTAAAGTGTGCGTCTAAATTTAAGGGATTCAAACCCTTTGTGAGATTGACAAACGGTGAGAAATTATGTTTCAAGTTTAGTTTAAAATCAATGTGTTTTTAAACAAATAGTACCAACTACATTTTACTTTACTGTTCAGGCTTGATGCATCCAATCCCAGGATATCTAGGGCTCTCCTGATAAATCATTTCATGTCCCTGAAGTACTGACTCCAAGATATCCAAACACCTCCCTAAATTTTCATCATCCAAAAATTCTTTTGCGTCATAGCACTTCCGTTGTAATATGTCAAAACCGATATGTAGTTACAATAACTTTCTGACGGCAAGTTTTAGCCCATGGTGACATATTTTGTTGTACAATTTTACGCTGTTACCAACGTACCATTTTTAAGCATTATCATGAATTTGACTTTTATTTTGTCATTCATTTTTTAACCACTTGCATTGAGTTTTAACTTGAAAAGTCTGCATTGACCTCTAGATATAATTACAATATCATAGCATTCCATAGGTACAATAATTTTCTATTTCAATAATTACTTCTTCCCATCCTCTCATTCTTTGTTTATGTTGTATTTAAAACGGACAGAGAGGACTATTTAAAGTTTAAAATCTTAACAGTTTTAATTAACCAAGCTTTCGACAATGGAATATTATCTTGATCAGGGTTGAAAAATCAATAAAGGGTACTCTTAAATTTTACAATTAGATATAACTTTTTTTACAGCTCGAGCTTAATGATTACGACTGGAGAGTAATTGCAGGATGTTAATTAAAATTAGTTTTCCACAATTACCCGGGATTTTAGAAATTTTCTTTTCGATTTGATGAAGAAGTTTAGTCTCCACCATTGTTAGCTTTTCTTCAATGCCCATCTTTTGAAACAAAAGCTTGACTTTGGCTGCAGATATTTCGTCTTTCTTGTAAAGATTCTGAAAAGTAATTAATTTGTTTTAATCCATGGCAACATTTAAATTGAATACATTAAATGTTTGCCTACTTGAAGTGTTTCCCTCTCTTTTTTCGTAGCGTCCTTCAAAGCCTTCACAATAAGCCAAGAACATTTGCCATCCACAATATCTGAACCTATCTTCCCCGTTGTTTCTGCAACACCAAAAACGTCCAAGTAGTCATCCTGCATTTGAAAATAGAATCCCATGTTGAGCAGAATTTCTTCAAGGCGGATCAGAATTTTATCCTCAATTTCAATCTCGCTCTAGAAATTAAAGGTAAATTGTTTAATCTCCCGAGATCATTTTTTTTAATTTTTTTTTAATGTAATCATTACCATAACAATGCCAGCAAAAACGGGCAGATAAAACGAGTAGTAGCTTGTTTTAAAATCGCAGATTGATTTATAGGTGTCTAATGTAAATTTGTCAAAATCGCAATCGTTGCTCATTTGCGTGTCCAAATTTTGTCCTAGCGTAGTTTTAAAGACAATGTCTTGGAAGAGACAAATCAATTTGGTAAAGTACGGTTTACCGCAAAATTTTTGGCGTAAGAGAAGATACCCGGCATTTTCAAGTTGAATGGCATCATTCACCGCGGAAAGGCCGACATTCTCCAAACGATACCAGCAAGGGCGGCCTCTTCGCGTTATTGAGCCATCCATGATATCATCCGCTATCAGGGAGCTTGCCTGCAACTGTGGTATGGTAATCATGACGTAGTTAATGGCCATTATTGTGAATCTATTATAATTTAATGATTTTTACAATTTCTAGAGCCCATCCGAGATAACAGGCCAATTCCACTTGTTCGTCGGAGGCTTCAAAATTTGTAAAATTGGCAAACGAGAAAACAGCTGCAAGTCCCCTGTTTCATTTAATGGGAATTAGTATTTATAAAAAATAACTGAATGTAGGGCATATAACTCTACCTCCATCGTTTCCCATGGGGAACGTTATATTCTAAACTCCGTCGGAAGGATTTAAAAGAATCAGGAATCCTCGATTCAATTTGTGTTTTGCATAAAACTTCCACAACATTTGGCCAGACTGAATTGAATTTGTCGGCAAATTGCGAAATATCTGGATGGCTTGCTTGGATAATGTCCATTCTGTTTGTAATAGTTTGCACTTGACACTGACATTATATGCAGTGATTTCTATAGCTTTTGTGTCTTCTCGGATACCGAATGCAAGAATAGTCTGGTTTTACGTAACTCAACCTATTTTTTTAAATTATATAATCAAAGGTGTGGGTTGCCTAATCCTTTTGACATTTGCCATTTTGGCGTTGCTGACAAATCGGGAAGAAACTTGGTTAGCAATTACAATACAATGTGATGAAAATCATACTAGTTTAAATGAGAGTAAAGTTGAACAAGCTACGTAAAAATACCAGACAAACAAAGTCGATCATTATTTTTCGTGCATTAAGCTGGTTGCATGTAGTTCCTTTTATGGCAGAACAAGTGATACCATTAGTTTGATGACATTGAATTAAAAAGTTGAAGAGAATTTCAGTTCTCTACATGGCAACGGTTAAAGTGAATCATGTCTCTACCCAATTTTGATCCTCAGACAGTGATATATTCAAACCATGTTCCATGTTTATTGAACTTTGGTTGAATAATGTGAATAGAGAGGTGGGAATTTGAAAGTAAGGTCAGTCTCGCTCTCGCACTAGAACCACGTATGTATAACTTAAACAATAATGTCAAGTGATTTCTGTGATTATCACAATCTGTGACTGAACATTTTCATATCTTCTCTCGAAACTTTTGTTTCAAGAATATTTTGGAAATGCCTAGCTCAGTAATTAGAAATAGCCTACTTTATAGTTTTCACCTAAAATACAAAGTTGAAATTTATCAGAGCTCATTAAAATAACTAAGTTGAGACCATTATTTTACTTATTACATGTGCTACAAAGCTATTAACGGATGCTGATTACTAGACTATAAAAGCAGGTTTAATACACCTGGTTGCTTTCCCTTTTTCATTTTTTGGTCAAGCTTTAGCTATACATGGACGACACTATTAAATGGTGAGACTAGGCCTACTCACTACATATATTCTGATGAGCAGTGGTACTCTATCCTAATGATAAACCGGATTTGCACGTCTTCTTTGACCTCGTGGGCCGTTCAATTTCACTTTGCCATTCCTATTCCCACCGCAATTGTCTTGGCTGAAACTTAGTTGAGTAAAGCCAATTATTTTCTGTCCCATCCCATGTACATCTATCTGATTGTTATCAATACAGACAAATCTGCCTCACAGACCAGCATAAATAAAGTGGCCAGAAATGAAGTCGAGAATAATCTGTTGTAAAATATGGGTAGTCAATTAATCTTGTCTTTCGGGCCATCTATGTATGGCCGACTTGTCTGCACATTACAAAAATTGGGGATAATACGAGGACGAGTGGTTGAAGTCTAGACATACATACAGGACATTCCACCCCAAAAGTTTTATCTGTAATGGTCCAGCCAGATGACATAGACAAACGCTTGATTTTTTGCACCAAACTTGTTTGGTGATCATTACGATGATCTAAAAATGGTCAGCTTATGGAGATTGGTAGCGATTACATTGCATACAATTTATTTCTTAATTATCGCTCGACATGGTCATGATTGACAGAAACTGTGTAAAGTAGGCAATACATAACTAAGAGACTGGAGTAAAAAATCTGCCGAAATGGAGTTGTAGTACATGGATATAAAAGGACACCGAGTAGGAGGGAATCTTGCATTCGTATTTTTCCAGAAGTCTTGATTTTCTGTTCTCCATATCAACCCAATCTCAACTTCAACCATTCATCTCCTCCAATATACAGGCTGTAGCTACTCAGGAAACATAACTATACGTTTAAAACGAGTAAGGAAAAGCAATTGTTGGAGGAATCCAAAATGGGACAGGAGAATGAAAATGGTAAATCTTCCATAACATTACAGGAACGACTCATTAAAAATCTCAAAATCACTAAAAATCTGTTACTTTTAATTGATTCCCTTACTGCAGGTATGAATGGCGTCCTCCTTCGGGAGGGTCGGGAGGATGAAATTGAGGTACCTTCTCCACTCGAATTCCAGGGTGTCCTTGAATTTGACCTGGGCCCAGTTTACCATCCCAGTTTCGGATCTGTTAACGTAAAGTCCAGCTTCCCACGTTTCAAGCCACGTAATGAACGGGGTCTCGTGTCGAAAGAAGAAATTGAATCCCTGCAAAAAAAGCTCCTGGAATGGGTCAATGTCCACTTCAACACTACGGGAAAGGAGCAGTACTTTACCGAACTGGCCTTTGTTTCAACTGTCGGCGTCGTCCATGCAATCCCTGTACTTGCCTTGATTTCAGCGGAAATGGACCTCGCGACGAAATTCATGTTTTGGCTTTGGATCAACGATGACGAGCTGGAAAGCGCTATTGAAAAAAAGGTCCCCCTAGAGTTGCTACAAATGGGCACCCGAATGCTTAGTAATGTCCTAGCCGGGGAATACGACAGTGGAATAAAAACCTATCCGGACATTGAGGAACACGACTTTAAGCCATTATTCAACTCGCTTCTGGACTTGCACAAAAGATGTGGCGTTCTAGTACCGGACTATGCCAACAGGGTTGGACCTTTTCGGCACACTTTGCAACGACATTATGCAGCCCACCGGTGGGGAGCCATTGATTGTATCGATGGGCGATATTCAGAGGAAACTTTCCGAATATGGAGAGGGATAAATGCATTTACTGAAGGGTGCGTAGAAATGGTGTCACTTATTCTTGGGGTCACCATATCACCAGAGATTGCCCAAAGTCCAATCTGCGTAAGGTTGATAGAAATTTCAAACTCGGTGGGAGGGTTGGTGAATGATTTGCTTGGCATGAAGAAAGAGTTCAAGGATGGTAAAAATGATAGCTTAGTAGCATTTAAGGTACTGTGCAAGGGAATCCCATTGGGGACAGCGGTTGATGAAATTTGCACCCTGATAAAAGCAGAAATGACAGATTATCTACTCTTGAAAAGGGTAATTCTTAGGGAATTTGGCAATGATGAAAATTTAGTAAAGTATTTGGATATATTGGAGTCACTTTTATATGGACACGAAGCGGTTTATCATTCGAGCAAGAGATATCAGATTACGGGATGTATCAAGATCATCCTGTAAAATATTGTAAAATCCTACCGGGATTAATTCCTTAAACTCTACGAATTTGTGTAATAAACTAAACGCATTAACTGCGACTCATATTCTGTCCCTTATTTTTCATTTCTCGCGTGAATTGCCAAATTAAATTAAAGACGTCAGCAGTCGATTGACGTATCAATCGACGAATCGATCGTCATCAGTCGGTCGGAAGCCTATTATGTCTTGGCGAGATGTTCTCTCATGTACAGTGGAATCCGAATCCATTTACAGTGAATCCGGCTATAGTGAAATTTGTTACATATTACTTCCAGTAAAAATTAATAGAGGATGAATAATTTTTACAAAACCATGTTGTTTAATTACCACCGGATACAGTGAATGCATCCCTTGAGATTCACTATAATCGGATTCCACTGTGACTGCTTTTCTCTACATGGCGTCTATTCTGAAAAGGTACAAATTGTCGAGTGCACCACAGCGACAACCAAGTCAAACCATGCACGAAGGATTTACTTCTAGGCCAAATCGTACTCATGTTCACAAATCGTACAAAGACGAACTATGCCTCATTTTTCTCATCATGTCAGCGCATCCGATAAAAAATAAAACGACGTCGAAAAGTTTACATAAAGCCGTTATTTCAAAAATTTCAAACTTTGACCTTCTGAAAACGAAAGTTGGACATTCCAGTTACAAACTTAACCAATGACAAATTTTTCAAACACTTGGATATGCAAATTGCTAAATTCTCATTAATAAATAAAACAATATGCTTTTTACATACAAGGCATTTACTGGCACATGTTCAAACACACACAATTAATTCTAAGGTTAGGTACATATGGCAACATAACACTTTAGTATGCATTCACCCCCCCCCCCCCCCCCACGGAAAAAATATGGAAACAAAAAGGTCAATTACGGCCATGATACAGTGCAATAGGAATTGATTGTCCCTCAATTCGTACCCCTTCGGTTAATCCTCACGGCATGAATGATCTGACTGAATCGCCAGAACTCCATGGATGTACAGATATAGCTGGGAGTTATTTTTCTGATAGATCATAGTTGGTTTAGATGCAACAGAAAAAATTTCAGCCCAATACGTTGAGAAATGGGAAAGTTTTTATATCACAGAAGTTTCAGTAGGTCTATGAGTCAGTTGATTGGCTGCAGTAAGCCCTTCTTCACCGTACAATAAAATAATCAATTCCACAATGAATGTAAAACCTCCTATAAGTGTTTGATTGACATAGTAAATCAATATATATCCAATGCCAGAGGACATTCGGAGCCAAGTACACAAACTCCAAAATGAAGAAAGGGTGTAGCCAAGTACAATCGATACCATGACTAGCGACCAAACGATAAGTCTCTGTGGATTTCCAGTATATAGAAATTTCCTCTCAGGCCTATCCCAATGTACGGGACACCACCATAAAAATGTGTACGCCATTTCGCAATATCCAAGGATTTCCAGGCAAGTTGTGTAACGATTTTTTGCCCTTGTTCCTCAAGGGCTAAAGAAAATGACAAACTTGATAGGAAATAGGTAGACTGTGTAGGATAATGTGCAAATTTGGATTGACCATGAATGAGAAAGTACAAATTGTTAAGTTGAAATTTTGCTGAAAGCTTTTTGGCTCAATACCAGCCTCGTATTGATTAAATTAAATTATTAAATGATAATTAAATTATTTAGACTTGTTTTTATCTAGCTTTTCGGACATCTGAAGTGGGCTGTATTTGTCTGTGGTCTACCCAGTCCATAAAACTCGAAAACTATTAATATGTTTACCGACTTGACTTTTTCTAAGGCGAGGAAATACTTCACAACGACGCAAAACTGTCGCTTCAGAATTCATTTTCGAAAGTAACAAAAACCACGGTTTCTTTCCGTCTTATTTAGCCAAAGTGACTCCAAAAATTTCTTTGTGGTTAGATTTAGCTAAAGCGTTGACTTGAAAAATCTCTTTGTCAAAATGATTGTCTTTGCGAAAAACTTATTCAAGTGCCTTTAGCTTTCAGCACAAAAAGTCTGGTATCACCACAAGCCAGAGACTATACTTGAACTAGTTATATCTAGCCACTTCCACAAATTATTATGTAGTGCAATGAATGAACAGAAATTGCTTTATCTGGGATCTCAATAAGTAAAATGTACAACCATGGGATTCGTGGAACTTGCCAGTGTTGATAAATTAGCCTTGTAAACGGACGTGGTCAGCACAACTATTGGAAAAGGAGTTTATTTAAAAGTTTTCATATTACTGTAATGTAGTAGTGTCATAAAATGGTAATTGGGTGATTAAAAGTGAATTCAGTAAATTATGGGCAGGTGCTACTATTTCGGTTTTTTTATTACGAAGTGCAAGTGCATAAAGGTTGATGCTGGTGCTAAATCCTATTTTACTAGTATCAAAACACTGCAGATGGAAAACATGAAAAACTTTACCATCCATACTACAAAGATGACCAATGTGGAATAAAAATTTGGAAAAAGAAAGTCTTTGCGAATGACATTTAAAGACAAAGAAATTGTTGTATACTTATTATACACTATTGTATTGTTTTACATACGATTCAGTTCTCATTCTCGTTACGACATGGAAAAGATGAAAGGGTTGCATAAAGGAGTGTACTTGTTGCTACAATCGCATTTTTTTTTTAATTATTTCTGCATTATGCTGCATGATTCATACAGACGTCAACGAGAGTCTGTATTACCACCCATGTTCCATGTATTTATTACCTTCTCATAAAATAAACACTGTTTGCAATAGTTGTGCCGACCACGGCCGGATACGATAGGAAAATTTATCGGCAGTTTTAATTAAGTTCTACGAATCCCATGGTGATACATTTGTATTACTTATGGAAATCCCAGATAAAAGCAGTTTCGGTTCATCCGTCAAAACTAGTTATCAGTTCCAGGAATTAGTGCGAGCACCCAACCATCTGCTCGTTATTTAAGGAGCCACTTTATAACAAGATTCTGTTTGTCGGATTGTCGGGCAAAATTAATATGAAATTTGTTGCATAATTTTATTTATTCAACTGCTTTCCTTTTAGATAATAACTTTTGATTCAAGTTTTTCACGTTTAAGTTTAAGCCCGAGCCAAGGCTTATGTGATCACCATGTTATCTGTCTGTCGTCGGCTTTGTCTGATTCACGATAGCCGAAAGTGGAGTTATCGGACCCACTTTATTTTGCACACATGTATTAGGTACATACTTGAGAAACTCATTTTAGACCGTAATGTAACTTTCGTCAATTTCTTGCATTCCGTTTGTAAATGGCTTAGCATGTCCACGTCGCAGAAATTAATTTTCGGGTACATTACGTCCATCCTGCCATGTATTTATCTCGATATAAAAGCAACGACGTCCCATTCAATTCTTTGCCATCATCACAGTCAGGTCTCTCGAAGGAGTAAGCATCCAAGAGATTTTCACAGTTTTTCTTACTTTATTGTGCCTAAAAAATGGGTGTCCTGAGTCGCCCCTACCAACCCGTTGCTTACAACAAAGCTCCAGACTTTTTTGACGCATATAATCATTTTGTCAAAGTGAATGCAAAGTCTTATTTGGCAGAGCTTGGCCAGATCTTTATTAAGCATCAAATCCAAGACAATTATGGCCTCATCCTGGTCCATCGACACTTTGAAATGAGTGAGAATGAGATTCTTGTCGAAACTATGGGAAGCGATCGAAGCATTGCCATACCGTGGGTAATTATTGACGGTAAGAAAAGATTGACTCAATCCTCGATATGATTTTATCTTATAAAATATATCTCTTGCTGATTTAAGACCATGAAGCTCTTCCATCTGATGCGGAATACCTCAATTCACAAGGTTTCAATTGTACAGAACCAAATCAGCATGTTTTCCCCCAACGTTGGGCTTTTGACAAAGAAACGGGACTGCTAGAGCCGTTTGAATATCTTGCATCAAGTCGTTGTTGTCCACCACCCGCACCAAGCGAATCATTTATCCAGGAACTGTTTTGCAAATTGAAAGAGTGCAAATTAGAGACAGTGTTCGGCCTACGGCTTTTGAACGACATGAAGTATGCAGGAGGGTTGGAAAGCACCCCCGATGGGGTACGGGCTAATGTTGTTTGTTTCGGTATGATTGAGCGAGATGGTAATGGCAAGTATGCTGATGCGAGTTGGTTCTTTAAAGAAAATGGGGACCAAGGTGTGGTCGTTGGATGCTGGTATGGTTGTTTGCCAACAAAATATGGGCACGATCATCGCCATGGGGAGTCAAACTGGGATGGATAATGAAAATGGGACCAGGCTTGAATAAAACGGCATTTATTTCATTGAATTAAATGTAATAATTTGTCAAATTATACTAAATAAGACGTTGATTGTATTCTTTGCTATTCTAAAATGATTCGTTAATGTAAGTATGGATGGCTGACCGTGTCTTTGTTAGAGCTGTTAAATTTGGCCCATGTAATTAAAAATTGTAAAATTTAAACCATAAACAGGATTTTGAAAGTTGTAAATCCTTGTATGCATGGTTACCAAATTTGACTTGGGATTTTTCATTCATATTGCATCGATTTCAAAAATCGGTATTCATCTGCAAATATAATTTCAATATCCCACTTTTTCAATTACAATAATTTTCCTAAAACCGAAAACTGTTATCATCAAGCACACATTTCATAAATCAAGTAATCAGTGCCCGATCAGGACGAAATTTTATGGTGGGCAGTGCCAACCAAGGCGCCCCTACCTACTCGTTGTATTTGTTTA
>JAQIWQ010001028.1:0-12450 GCA_034695825.1 Folsomia inoculata
TTACGATCTACTAAGGACAGCTTACTACCTTGTATATGCTTGGGGAAAGTATGTTACTAATGATGGTGAAGTTGGTATATTGACATGAATAAATTATTATTTATTATAGTTAGTGTCATCCATCTGAACGATACGAGACTTATATTAGTTTGTTTTCATTTTACCTGTCAAGGGAATCTTAGGACACATACCCAATCACGTGTCTCAACCAAACGAATTGCACTGGGAACAAGATTTTCGGTAATTTCTTAATTGCCATGCAGTTGACCACTGACTTTGTTATGTTTTTATAGCCTGATCCAGAGCAAAGAAGACTCTTACGGTTTCATGCGTGTTTCATGGCTGTGGCAATCATCTTTTTTACGTCACTGGGAATGTTTTCAGGAAGATATTTCAAGGAAACATGCGTCAAAATTAAAATTTGTACCATCCCGTTATGGTTATTCGTGAGTAATGAAAATGTTAGATTGATTACATAGGTTTTGCAAGCACTTATAGTTTCTTTTCTACGTTAAAAGGTCCACGTGCTACTCATGGTTGGAGCTCTTTGTTTTCTCCTGGCTGCATTGGCAGTAGAAATTATTGCACACAAAGGATGGACTGCATTGAAACCATCGCCTTTTCATTCATATGTTGGATGCATCTCGTTTGGTATAGTGATTGTTGTATTCGTTATGGGATTTTTCATGAAGACATCCAAATTTGGGAAATACAACGTCATATCCGTGGCCCACGCCGTTGGGGCGAACATTTTCCTTCTCATGTCAATTGTCCTTCTTCTAAGTGCTGATCGCGTGAGTTTCTCTGGGATCCCGTGCCAAGTTATATGGGTTGTCGGTACATGGGGTGTAATTTATATCATTTTCCAGTGTGTCTTAGCGGTAAGACTCAGCTATTGAAAATGTAAATAGAAGTAATCGTAATCGTAAAATTTTATTTTATAATATTATAGTACCACTATTGTTGGGTTGATTGGGTGGTTGGATTGAACAAAAGGCGAGGCTTTGCGATACTTCCCATTGGCGTTGTGTTTGCCAAGGATGGGCAATTACCGTCAAGCACAAGGATTGAGGGTGAACGTAATCGTGACCCAGAGTCACATGGAATTGAAATAAATCTTCATCCTGAACCAGGCGATGACCCTATTGAAGCTCCCGTGAGTTTAGTATTTCAGTAATAATTAATGGGATGAATGAATGTTACAGCATCAAATATTTGTAACACCCTGTAGGGTAGTATGATTCGCATGATGGGATTCATCGGGATAACTGCTTTAGCCTCCTTATACACTGCATTTTGCGTATTCATTATCGTACGGAACGCAGATGGAGCAAAGGATTGTCATACAACTCGCCAAATATTCGAGTTCAAAAAGCCGAAATAGTGTCATTATTATAAACTATGCATTAAAATCTAATAAAAAATACACAAGGTGTGGAAAGGTTGGAATTGTCATTCAATTATCATCAAAATTTTCTCAATTACAATGACAAATATATCCACTCCTTATTGTTATACTATAATGCATGTCAGCGAAACTAAATTTTGCCACCCTTTTATGGAATACTGTGCATTTTCGATTCATTTCATAACCGCATAATTAATATACATTTATATGCAGTGTTCGATCCAGAATGGAAATATAAAGAATAACATTGATACTTTATTTGAGAAACGAAGAGTAATGTTTTTGTCAAACATGTTGAAGAATGGCTGAAGTTTTGTGTAACTAGCGTCCATATCCTATCGGAGCTTTTTGCGGCGGTGGGGCCAAAGGTGTGCCATATCCTTGTTGGATGGCTGGTTTGCTATAAGAATCAGGGACCCCTTGACCGTATCCGCCTGATTGAGCTCCCCCATGGGATTGAGGTGATCCGAACGATATCCCAGATCCACTGCCATACCCACTGGCCCCCCATCCTTGTCTTTGCCGGTGGCCCTGGTTATGACCTCCACCTAACCCTGCTCCCCCGTAACCTGGAGCCTGTCCAACTGGCTTTAAGTTAGCCCCACCACCCCCATACCCACCACCTCCAATAGGTTCCTTCTTGATTGGGGCAAATCCACCTTCACCACCACCCCCATACCCACCACCACCTCCAATAGGTTTATTCTGTTCGGAAAATCCCCCTCCGTAACTTGGAGCTTTGTATGGCTCTTGTTTTATGGGTGCCCCATACCCACCTCCACCTCCAATAGGTCTATTATGTTCAGAAAATCCCCCTCCACCTCCAATCGGTTTATTCTGTTCAGAAAATCCTCCTCCGTAGCTTGGAGCTGAGTATGGCTCTTGTTTTATGGGAGCTCCGTAGCCCCCACCTCCTAAAATTCCTATACCGGAATCTTGCTTGATGGGAGCAATCTGGGGTCCCCCTCCATAATTGGGCAAACTATCAATTTGTTGGTTAGAGTAAGATGGTCCTCCGAGAACTTCTACAGGTGCTGATCCATATCCACCACCACCATCTCGAACCACCCGAGATCCTATATGGCAAAATTACATTGTACAAACCATTTTTCCTCTCGTCTGATTATAATGAATGAGCCTTACTTGCAAAAATTGAAATTGGTTCTGGGGATTGGAATTCTTCCTCATGGTCACTGTCGACACTGGGGTATTGGCCCTGAACAGAGACTAAAAGGGCAACAAAACTGAAGGCAATTCTATACTTCATGATGGAAAATCAATCCTTTGGACCTGGATAAATGGATTCGAAGGTTATAATCAAAGTGATTGGGGTGGCGTCTTGCAAAATCTATTTATACTTTACTTGTTGCATATATCATCCACAGGGCATTGTTGAGCATATATAGTTCTCCATGCCTTGGAACAACAAAAAAGTGGTCTCCCGTGGTCGTTGTTGTTCTGTTGAGCCCATGTCTTTCGTAACGAAATATTTCCCATTGTCCAGCAAAGGAACAATAGAATCTGGAGTCAATCATTCTTAGAATATCAACCATCCTTATTGCGTCAATCCCATTTCTGATTTTAGTAAAAGCCTTTTACTATCCGAGATTGATATCGCGTCTTGCATCCCAATTCGCAAAACTTTGTGTGATGCAGAGGATTGGGTCTTTTATACAGGAAAGTTTATTTGATACTTGAATCACGATGCAAAAAGGTGTTTAGTCATGAATTCTGTTGCGATTTATTGCTAACTTGATTTTTTACTGCCTTTCATACAAGTTGCATCTTCCAACAACCCGTCAATCGTTGTAATGCAATTGTTTTGCACAAATAAAGTTCTATTGAATTGAGTTGTCGACCATCTACTAGATATGTTTTAGATTTATTTAATTTTTATTTCTCTAAACTGGAGTGCCAGGTGGTATAATGAAAATGGTGTTATAGAGTGAGATTAAACATTCATGAAACTAAACAGTGGCAAAGTCATGTCTGAGAATTAGAATGAATACGAAATTACAGCAACAATCAGACGCAATTTGAAACATGATGTAGGGAACATATTGTCCAATGTCCGACCCAAAGTACCAACTTTCTGACGTTTTGTATTTCAAATTGCAGCAATCTAGTACAACACTTTTGAGCAATCTGGTATTAGCCTTAAATCATCGCACTTAAATATGAATGAAATAAATGAACACGTCAAATTAAACATTCGTCTCGTTCCTAGTCGGGTGACAAAAACGGTCAAAGTTAAAACCTGTTTTATTTTTATATCCTGCGAATCGCAAGATATAATCACCACATAAAGCCACACGTTGTCTGTCGTGAGTTATCGTGGGGACGGACTGACGGAAGGAGACAAAATATTCACATAAACTGCTTCAGCACTTAATAATCTGTTGAAAACTACAATAACCGAATGAACCAGGACCAAATGGACAGACATTATGGATATCGCCGAGAATACATATATCTAGTCAACTAGCTGAATTTGATGTAATGATTAAACTAATTGGGATTTGAACGTGTAAGAGCAGACATAGATACCTCTACTTAATTTACACCATTTATTCAATTTGTATGATATTCTCAATCTTTACCTGTAAAACATCTGAACAGACAAAACGTTCACATCACTTCCTCACTTCACTTAACAAAAAATGTATCTTCGATTATGATAAGTACAAAATGTGTCTATACATAAGTTCTCAAACCATGCATATTCCCTGTCTATAATAGAATGGCGTCTAAAAGTTCGCCCGCTTCCACAATCTTCTTCGAGTCGCTCCCCTGAGGAAGAATCAAAAACGCGTCGGCACGGTTAAAGCTAAGCAGACGGCTGCTTATCTGGTTTCCTGAAATTGAAATAACAAGAAAATGAACAATAAAGTTTGATCATAGAGATGATAATTGTATGTTTCATGCCTGTGCTTTGAGCAACAGGAATTCCCGATGTAGTTGACCATGACACAATAACTCTGTGGTATTCTGGGCGAGTGTGGTCTAATTTTAATTCTTTCTCGGCCTTCGGAAATGGGTGTTAGAAAACTATTCGAAAGACGCTGGCGCTGGCATGAGAAAGCTAAATTAATAATTTACCTGCGCTTTAACCTTTGTGTGGAAGGGGTGCGACCATCCTGAGAGTTTACGGCATGCTGGGATAACAAACAAGTATGATGTCACTGTTGCTGACACTGAAAACAAAACAAAAAAGACAACTCAAATACTGTATTTAATGATTGAGACATTGAAAATGTAATCGAGGTTATCAAAAATATATCTATGTTGATCCTGCTCATTCGTTTCTTGAGACTTTTATTTCTGAGGTAATAGGTACCGAACTAGGCAAGAAATTGTAATAATTCAGGGGTGCCAAACTTATCGAATTAAAGCAAGAGGTGCGTGTGTGGGATTCATATATGTTCGAAAGCCATATATATAGTACAATGCTATGCTATTCCATATCTTCCCAACAAGCACTATATTTGTTTTAAATAAATAAATGTTAAATTTAATAACGGCTCTCAAAGCTTAGTACATATGAACAAACTAACCTGGATTGCCCGGAAGTCCGAAAACATACTTTTTGCGCCCTTCGAAAATGCATGTTGCAAATGTTGTAGGTTTTCTAAAGAATAGAAATGCTTGAAACGCAAAAGCCAAAACTCAAGTATGCAAATGTGGGTAACATACCCTGGTTTCATAAGCAAACTTCCAAAATGTATGTCTGCTCCAAGATCTGTTTTCAGAACTCGCTTGAGATAATCTTTTTCTCCCATTGACACACCTCCTACCATTCCAATAATAAAGTTAAATAATAATCTATGATATGTCCTTCATCATAATTTTATGACATACCTGTGCACACAATAATGTCGGCATTTGAAAATCCAGTGCAGAGTTTGTCCAAAAGTTCTTGGGGCCTATGTGAACATTTAAGTCAGTTGAATTTCTAAATATGTTTTTAATGAATTCGTATTACGTGTCTTTAGCAATGCCAATATCCTTAGTTTGAAACCCTTCTCCCTGCATTAAGGACTCCAACGTAGTTTTATTGCTGTCACGAATTTTTCCTTTGATCAACTCTACGTCATTAGGACTTTGAAGCTCATTTCCGGTAGACAAAAGAGCGACAACTGGTTTTCTACAGACAATTTATGATTCAACAGCAAACATTATGGTTCTCCAGATAATGATAAAATCTCACTCACTTAAACACCAAAAATTGGGTGACCCCCACGGTAGCCAGAATCCCGAGCTCTGCAGGACCTAATTTAGTATTTTTCTCCAAAACTTTCTCTCCTCCTTGGATATCACTTCCAACATTTCTAAAAATTAACGGAGGAGTTTATGTCGTAAGCAAATAAGCTATCATTATTCCAATTCACCTAATTTCCTGATTAACCACAGCCGTCTTTAAAATTCGTATAACTTTTTCATCATTTCCATCCTCAGTTTTTTCCACCAATTCTGTGTCTTCAATTTGAATCACAGCATCTGCCCCCGCTGGAACGGGTGCTCCGGTAGAAACACGAACACAAAAATTTACCTCCACTTGACATTTCTCTGGACTTTCGCCCGCAGTGGAGTCACCCCTAACATTGAGTAGGGACCTTTCTTTAAGTTCCGGACATACTTTCACAGCGTAACCATCCTTGATTGAGGCAGGGAATGGGGGAAGAGGATCCTACGTCACATTCCAGCAACCAAACCTCAACCAACGTTATATTTCGCTACCTTCCTGTTTTAATAAATGACTTACCTTGGCCAGAATATCTTCCGCAAGGATGAATCCCAATGCATTCCTGCAAAAACATTTCCCAGTATCGTCAACACGGAAGATTTCGAGACGTCTGATTGTTCATGATTAATACCCACCTTAAATTCCGCATTTCCCTTGATAATCCGTGCTCACATTGGTCAATAACAATTTTTTGAGCAACATCTACTTGAATGGTTTCAAATGGAGATTTCCTTGCTCTATCTGCCACATTCACAGCGTTGACTTGAGTCTATCGGAATTTTTTATGAATCTAATTTCAATCAGATTCATAGATTTTGTAAAAAAAAAATCTGTATGCTATCTGTATATCAAAAACCTGTATTTTTGAACATTTTCCGATCTGTGCATGGATTTTCTCAACATTCGATTTTGAATCACGCAACAAATCGATGGCATGCTTAAGTTGTTTTTGGACAAGCTGGAAATTCTCCAAACATCCTTTCACACTTCCGGGTAGATTTATTATCAAAGTTCGACTGCGAACTCCACTGACAGGTCTGTTACACAAACTGAAGAGTAAATATGCGAACGCTGCGCCCATTACTTCACAGTACAGAATCCACATTACCTGGATAACATCGCCATAGGTGTAGATAGCATGGAACCCTGAATCATCGCAACGACAAGGCCCGGAGCATCTTTAAACAAAATATATTCCTAATAAATGTCAATGGATTTATTTAGTTGCCACATTTTACAAAATATTCATATCGCACACTGCTTACTAGATTATTTATTGTATCATTCTGATAGTGATACATGTTTTCTGTCATTTACATACATCGTATGTTGGGGGAACATTTTAAATGCTTTAATAGCGAGCTAATTTCAACATCTACAACGATTTATTTGTCAGTCAGACATTTCTGTGGGGATGGGGGAGGATGACTGTTACCTTTATCCAAAACTGCCTTTGTGGCTTCTGGTGTCACATCTCTAGGAGAAAAGCCAGTTCCTCCTGTAGTTAAAATGAGATCAACGTGCCCATTGTCAGTCCAGTCGATTAGTACATTCTGGAAAAGAAGCACATTTTACACAAACATGAATCGCAGCGTAATTATATTTCTAATTTACTCACCTTAATTTCACCCTGTTCATCCGGAATACAATCCCTCACAGTCACCTTAGCTTCTGGCCAATCCGATTTTATGAATGCGGACAACCTGTCCCCACTCAAATCTTGGGTTTTGCCCGAAGAACATCTATCGCTCACTGTCAACAATTTTATGCACATTCAAACATATTCATTCGGTGCAGTCAATTTCATTTACTGCACCATGCAATGTCATGTAATACGTACCTGTTAAAATCCCAATACGGATAACCGAATCCATTTTGACCAGTTGTCAATTCAAATTCAGTATTTTTAAATAATTTTAATATTTTTCTTTAACTTTAGTTTGATATTAACTTTTAATGTATGCGTCCCAGACAAAACTGGTTTTGATTGCTTGTTGGGTAACTTGCCCAGTCAAACTCAAGGTCATTAAAAAGGTATACATAAACCTAGCTAAATGTGTAGATAGAAAACACTTCCATACAGAACCAAGTTATGTAATTTTCAACAGATTTCTAGATGGATTGTGATGATTTATTTAATGGACGATGACAACAGCTCACTGATTGGTAATTGTTTAGTATATACAGTTTTAATACGTATAAGAATGTGCAGCATAAAGAACAAATGAACAATAACATGCATGTTATATATTTTTATCTCGCCTACGAGTTCCTTCCCAACATTAAGTAACCTATGTAATATATTTACATTGCACTTGTTTAACCAAGTCATGAGTCACACCAATCAATAAAAATTGCTAAATCTCATTAGAATTCACTGTATACTAACAAACTAGTCCAAGTCCATTGGTATGGATTCTTTATCAACACTGGTGTTGCGGCTGCTAATTATACGATTTTCTACGCTATCTTCTCTATCGCTGTCGCCACGTTTTTTCTTCTTATTTTTAGAGCGTTTCCTTCTTTCACGACTACAAAATAACAAAAGGAAATTTTATTAATGCTGAGTACAATCTATAATAGAGAGGGCTTGGTTTAAGAGGACTTACCTTGTAGATCGACGTTTGTCCTTGGGAGACTTTGAATGCGACTTTCTCTTATCCCTTTTGCGTTCACGATCTTTATGTCGATCTCGGTCTCTATCTCGTTCCCGGCTTACTTCCTCCTTCTAAGTAAAAGCGAAACAAATATTTCTGAAAACATGTAGATTAAAAAATAAAGTTTCGAACAATTCAACTTACGGGAGGTTCGTCTAATTTAACTCCGTTTTCCTTTCCCTTGTCTTTGCTGTCACGTTCCCTCTGTTTCGATTTCGTCTCCTTTTCCGGCAGCTTTTCTTTGTCTCTTTCCTTGTCTTTATCTCTCTTCGATTTCTTGTCCTTCTCTCGACGTTTCTCTTTATCCTTTGAGCTGGATCGTTTGGATCGACGGGACTTGCTGGAGCTGCGCTTTCTTTCTTTGCTCCTACTTTTACTTCGATGACGCCAAGGACTAAAAGTATAATGGTTGTTCATAAGACGGAAACAGATTTATAAGGTGGTCTTGGTCTCTAAATGAATAACCATACCTGCGGGCAACACGACCGCGACTGCGACTTCTACTACTTCTACGGGATCTTCGTGGACTTCTACTTCTTGTTCTAAAATTAAAAAAAACATAATAGTATTTGCGGTCACAAAACGGTCCACAGCATTTTAATTGTACGGTGTAAATGTAAAATCAAATCGGATACCTAGACCGGCGTCTTCTCGACCTTGATCCTGATCTTCGGCGTGGACTTCTCGATCTTGTTCTGGACCTTCTCGGTCCGGCAGTGCGACTTAGACGACCGCGGTTTGGACTGGTACTTCGCCTTTTCTCTTTAGAATTCCCTAATAATTAAGACAAATAATAAAATAGTATCGTCTCTTAAGATAAGATTTCCTACTGTATTTACCATTGCTATCCAAACCTTGTGTTATAAGGTTCTGAGCCTGACGAGTCATAGCTTCTTCAATTTCTTTCTGCGCAGCTTCATTCGTCTTGGCCTGTGGTTTAACAATGGCCTGAGTTGAATGATAAACCCTGTATATAAAAACAAAGGATTAGAATATATGCTAATACACAGACGATTTCAAGACGAGTAGTTTTTGGGGAAACGGATCCTCTCCTGTTAACTGCTAATAACAAGTAATCACATTACAACTTACAACATGACGAATAATATCGGTACCAGAAGATACACAATGAAACGAGAAGAGAACTACGATTATATTTTGGAAGTACTCACTTCTACGCGACTGGCATGGCAAGATATTGATCTAGCGAGCGAACGAGTGGGGCGTGGGTCCACCCAGCAGCTTTAATTCAGTTCAGTCAGACTGTGCCTTAACACACACAGAACAAACAAAAGAAACGAACATCATCACTTTTGATGCATAAAGTAAGCTTATGATTCGCTATGAAAATTCGGAAATTGGCAAGAATTGAATTGAAAATTGAAGTGCCTACTTCCGAAACCTTTTGTATCTATCACAGATTCATTACCAATGCATTGCCAATTATAGAGAGCCAAGTTCAACATTTCGCATTCAGTTTATCCGCTCCTCCGGTTTCCGAGGGGTGTTTGTTTTGGTAGGCTCCCCCACAATAACACTGATACACACAAAAAAACCAAAAGAGAAACTACTTCAGATTTATCCGATTAGGAGAACATTTTCAATAATACCAGTCAATAATGCACTTATTGTATACTTAGTTGCGTAAATATGCTTCAGGATACCATCAAAGGAATTGCACGTCAATCAAAGGAAAGTATGATAAAATAAAAAATAAAATTGCATCTTCGTAGAGTGTAATTTGCCGATTTTCTAGTTGTAAAAGACGTGTGAAGACTGAAGACAGAATCAGTGCATGTTACTACAGTGTACACAGTATTAATCTCACCCATACCTGAATTCTTCAAACCTGTGCATTCGGAACCTATTATATAACCTTCGGAAACTTACTTTATATGTTTTGATCCCATGAGCGTCCCATTGCATTGTAGAGCTGATAACACGGCAGGCTGCTCCGTAAACTCCACCAAAGTATACGTAAGTGGATCATTATCCCTCGTGCACATACGAAGGTACTTTATCTCCCCAGCATTACCAAAGAGTTCCAACAAATCATTGGCAGTAACCTATGTAAACAAATTCAAAGATTCATATTATATAGTCCTTTTTATATGTCATTAGCCGTCCTACCTCGGCATCTATATTTGCCAATAAAATAGTTCTTCTAATTTCTTCTATTCGTCTAGAATCGTATGTTGGAGGAAGATTCGGATAAGGTGGAAGCTGAAGTTCTGCCAGCTTCGGATCCGTTGTAATCACAACCTGATGTGGAGGAATTCCTTCCAACTGAAATTTAACAATTCATACCACATAATTTACATTTCTGAATAACATTTTTTACTGTTCTATACCTGACTCGTGACATGCTGTGGTAATTTAGGGTCCGCAACTCCTAAAAGAACAAAAAATAGTCAGTACAGTACCCAGTCGTAGTGTATATTTTTAACATGCGTGTTTACCAGGAAGAACCGACCCACTATTAAGCAACTCGATTCCTTTCGCTTCGTCAGGTGCTTCACCTAAATACCACCAGTTAATTACAATACTTAATTCATCATATTAATCCCATTAAATAAAATATACAAACTGACCATCCGTGTAGGGAATGACAATGAGAGCTCTGTCCACAAAAACAGTATTGGTTAAATGCTGAGCCACACCCACACATGCGCTGTCTCTAAACTTGACAAAACAAATCTTTGACGTGTGCTGCATACCAATATCCCTAAAATTAATAAATTACACCATTAAGTTACTTCTCAACAACCATAACACATCATTTCGTTACTTACATTGTCGGATATAGTCGTAAATCTTCAATCTTGCCAATATACCCAAAGAGTGCCATCATCTGTTCCTTCGTGGCTTGAGGAGCAATGTTGGCCACTTGTATGACATTAGTGATCACTTCTACCCTCTTGGCTGACACCCGCCCTCCCGGTCCAGTGAAATATCCAGCCAAGTTGGCAACAGATGTATGGGTAGCTGCGGCAAGTGCTGCGGCATTGTTGGCATTTTCTACAGCCAACAATTGCTTTTGCAAGGTGGACCAACCATGAGGACTTTGAGAATTTGTCGTCACATCATCGTCTTCGTCATTGCTATCTTCATGAGAGGAGGACACGGATGGCGAATCTGATTCCCCACCATTTGTCGTCGTCGTCATCCTTTTAATCACAAATTATAAAACAAAACCAAAAGTTTAGTTTCTTCCTCTCTCTCTCTCTGGTTATCTTGAATGTTAAATGATGAACAAATTATTATATTAATAAAGTTCCCTCCACATAAATATCAATTAACCATTCAACTTGAACTCCTTTTTAAAGGAACTACCAATTTCGACAACTTTGGTAAGTAGCTCACTAAATAGTCAAGTCAATCTTATCCACTTCACACTACTAGACCAACTAGAGCTGTTCCTCAGTCTAACTAATCAGCAATTATGAATTGCAAAGTAAATTCAACTCGAAGAAAAGTACAAAGTTTTATAACTTTAGCTATTTAAATTTAATATCAACCAAATATTGAAGATATCAATACTTAAACATACATCCATAACCTGACATATTTCTTCTTTTTGAAGGTAAGAGTTTATTTCAATTGTTTTAACAGCTGTTATTATTAAATTGTTTATTTTTTATTTGTTATTGTTGCAAAACAATTGTTTCTCTAAAAAATGGTGTTTAGAATAGGAAATACGAAGCTGGTTCTACTTTATGCCGATGAAGCTTGCTTTCACTGAATGTAAAACACGCACCTATAAAGCGCCAAAGTCGTAAAAATGGAGGTACTAGTGAAATCGAGTAAAAATGGAGTAGTTCTTTGCCCTCTCTCTACTCTCTTTGACGGAAGAAAACATGACAACTTTCTCCTCTATTGGTTTTTTAGCCGATAACAATACAGAAGAGTAGGGAAGAAATAGAACTACTTGGAGAGCAATTGGTTGTGGCAGTTTTCTGTCGTATCACAGTGGTTCAATACAGAAAAGGTTGGTCAATTCTTTTTTTTCTCCATTCATTCGGACTGTAATTACTAATTCGTCAATATGTGATATTATATCATATCATATGTTACAGGTCACCGGTTTATTGGAGATGACGTCAAACGTTGGAGTTGAGATAAGTTGAAGGTTTAAAAGCACT
>JAQIWQ010001029.1:0-12445 GCA_034695825.1 Folsomia inoculata
TGTAAAAAGTTTAGACATTTGAAAACCCATTTCCTTCCAGCAATCGAGGTCCCGGACGAGCTTGTTCTTGATTTGTTCCATCGTTGCAGTCACACTGGTAGGAGACAGTTTGGAATGGTTGCAGATTTTCATTAACAAACATTGTTACACAGGATCCGGAGAGTTGACGGAAACGGAATTTTTGGAATTTGTGTCAACACATTTGACCGACGATGGTCCGGCCGGAACGACCGAAGATGACCTGCTAGCCGCTTTCCGGGTATTTGACAAAGATAACAACGGTTTCATCACAAGGGTGAGATTTCCATGTAAATTCATCATTGCTATTTTGCTGACATATACCTAGTTTGTTGTATAGGATGAGCTGAAGACTGCGATGGAAATGATGGGAGAACAACTGACTGAAGAAGATATTGACAACATGATAATTATGGCTGATATCAACAAGGATGGCAAGATTGATTACGAAGGTAGTTATAATTATCATTCTTTAATCCTAAAAAGTCTTAATTATTCAATTTTAATTAATAGAGTTTACGCGACTTTTGTCATAAAGTCGTAACCCAGTGTGATGCTCCTTTATTCGTGCTTGGCCGAGTCTACTAAATGTACTGCATTTACATATACTATCTCAACGTTTTGTTACCCATCTATCTCAGTGTCTTTAAGAATATGAAAACTTGACAGAAATCAATTTGTTTTTAAAATAAAAAGTTATTATTATAATCTTATAAATCATGAGCATGTAACTACCGAGTATAATCGGTTTTGAAATACTCTTCGGAACGGTTTAATTTCCAGTTCCGAATCAGCAGAGAGTAGACGAATGCATGGGGTATTTACCTTTCTGCTACGTTTTGTGGGATTTGTGTCTTTTTTGTTGAAGTTATTCCAATATGTGATGAGGTTACATGATGGACTGCAAAAACAACAACCAGCACATTAAAATTCTGTACTCAATATTAATCTCTATATTTGATGAACGTACTTATCAACTGGTTCAAAATTGGGATATGATAAGATATCAGAGACAACACCGTTTCTTAACTGCCTTTGTCTGTGATGTTTAGAGTTCAATTTTACTCCAATAATTTCATCTGCTTTCTCCAAAGTGTTGGTTTCTTCTTTCACTTCTTTTAATGTCAATGGGACATGAGGATAGGCTGGATTCAAACAGAAATCACGGCTGATAACCATGTGCGATATTCTAGTATCATTCAGTAGTTTGCATAATTGGCGATGAGAAAGGTGAGGATTGAATAGCTGGGAGAGAACAGGAGCTTGGGGCTTCCACTGGGGAAGTTGAGTTTGAGCTTGAAAATGATTTGACACTGGTCTCTCCCCAATGCAGTAAACGCTTGTCATGAGGATAGATGGTCCAAGAAATGTAGAAGTGGCCGGACTTTGATTGCGAATCCACTTTACCACTTGGACCAACTCTTCTTTGCCACCAGCATCACCTCATCATGCATAAACCAGACCACAAATCTTATGAATAATGCTAGAAATGATTCATGATGAGCTACACAAACCTTGAAGGAATTTTTGAGGCGATTCGTACAAAAGATCTATTTTCAGCTTGGTTGAAGTCATCATGACGGCCATCACGACAACTGCGATAGTAGTGGAAGTTGTCAACGGCTGGATGGCAAGGTTGACTTTGTTCCATTTCCATTCAAAGAAAGGCTCCTAACAGACCATGCAAGATCATGGCAGAATCCAATTTATAATGGTGAAAAGATGTATGACCCTTCAATTTATTTATGTCGTACACCATCCATACCCTCATCCCTGTAGCGTATGGAACATCCACTCTGAACATGAAAAGGGACGTGAGTAGGGAAAGCTGGGTGAAGAATAGGATCCCAAATTTTTCGTGGACGGTGGCCGATAGGAAAAGGAAAGCAAGGCAGCATAATACATGATAGTAAACATATCGACAAAGTCTTTCTTCATTGGAGGATGACGCTAAGGTTGGCATTGACTTGGAGTTGGACACTGCCGATGCCTTCACCAAATCCAGCGTCCTCAATTCTCTGATACAAAAAAGTTAAAATTTACACACAATTAATCTTGAGAGTTTGGATCCATTAGATCTGGTTAAAAAATAAATCTCGTCCCTAAAAGCTTTTCACTTTCACCATCAGCTTTCTCTTCTCTCATGCATTCAGTTCTGTAGAGTGTAGTACTGGATTGGATTGACTGGGTTCCACAACCTTGCGAGAGAATACTTATAGAGATACAGACCTGCCGACTTACGCTGCATTTATCAACGTCCGATTAAAATGGAGATTCGCCACAAATTGAATTAGCACACACAACTAGATATTGAATGTGCTCATTCTACGCTTGTCACGTAACAATGTCCTCGTTATTTTATTTATGAATTGAATGGTTGATCGTGGGTGGATGGAAGGAAGGGAGCCTATACCTGTGAAAGAAGCCAATCGCCACTATAGCGAGGCCGATGGGGTAGAACTGGTTAAGAAAGAGTTGATGCAGCCTCCCCATGGGGGACATGATTGAAGTGAGCAAGCATTGTAGCAGGTACTCGTTTAGCTCATTCATATGGAAATCAGTATGGGTCTGGGTCTTGTGATCCCTCTCATTCTTCACTTTCACCGGAATTCTATCCGTATTTTCTCCACTCTCTAAAAAATATAAGCAAATTCAATTTTTAACAAAGGTTTTTTTCATTTACGTCATCATAAGTTGGCACCAATTTCCATTTCTGTAGATGTGACCACCTCAGGGTGTATGGGTTGCTGTTCATCAATAAAGGGATAAGACTCGGTTATGGCTCCACGACTTTCTCTAGAGTCCCACATTTCTCTGGTGGAAGAGAATGCCTCTACTCCAACAGGGTTGGGATTGTGCAGTAGAGCAGTCAATGGAGTGCTTTGATCTATAAGGTTTATTTCTAGTGATTTCTCATTGCTGTCATCCATGACCAACGACAACGCGGCAGACACACCACCACTGGTCGCCGGCCAAGAACTCTTTGATTCGTTTAGATTTCTTTCATGTTTACAAAGATGCTGGGACATTCGGAGCTGAAATTTATAAATCCATGTCAAACTCACAAATTTTGAATTGGATAGATCTTACGTCTTCGTTTAAAGAAGAAACTGAAAGAATCCCACGTCTTGCTTCGGAGACAATGACGTAAAGCCCAACAGCAAGAATTATGGCTCGAAGAAATAGCCACTTGTTGAGTTTTGATCCGAATAGGGAATCTATGACTCGTCGAAGACCGTATGTTACACCCACTGATCCAAGAAGTAGGTACATGTAAAAAGTCCAGCATGTCATCGATGAGTCCACGGCCACTAGTGATGAGTATTCGAATCCCACCTGAGTTACATACATGTCCATGCATTTGATTTGATTCGGTTTGGTTTGATTTGGTTTAATTGAGCAGTAAGCTGTAAATGTAGTACGAAAAGCTATTACTCGGATATGGTGTGATAGATGAATTAACTGAACACTTTCAATTAATGAATAAAGTTGGAAATTGATTTTTGTGGTCATTCTACAAAGACCTTGTTTCGCTTTTCCATCAACGTTTCATCTCACCACTTTGTTCTATTGAAAATTGAGTTTCTATAAATGCATCCATAGTCCACTAACTCCGACTTACAATATGAGTCCCCACCACAATGGAGACAAAATACGGAGAAAGTACATTTGAAAAATGGAGTGTCAGTACAGCAACAAGTTGTGCGATAAAAATCCACTGTGACTCCATAGGCCACGCCATCACCATTGCAGCGGTCACCAGGCCCAACTTGACCACCTGAAGTTAAAGGGTTAAAGTTTTCTGCATGTTTAAGAATTTTACGTCATTTCACTCTTTACCGATGTCCAAGGGGAATGAATTGGTTTGATTACAAGATGTGATACGTAGAAAACGTTTACGGATGCCAACATCAACCCGATACCGTCCCCATTTGGAAATATTCTTGCCCAGTCCCACATCTGGGGATGGCATAATACGAATGTGAGTCCGGATAAAAGCCCTCCCATTGTCGACCTACTATACCATTTCAAGCACTTTTGATTAGATTGAAAAAATGTGTTGATTGTGAATAAAATGAGTACCTTAGCGTGGCCCCTGCTACCATTACAAAAACGATAGCAAGCGAGTCTAGAGCCCAGTTTGCAAAAAGGTAAAAGGTCAAAGGGTCGGCAAGTCCGGAACAAATTTGTTCTGACCACTGCACAGTAGCTGATGGACCAATCCAACATTGGGGGCTCCGAATTGCTTTCACCACGTGGAAAATAGTCCCAAGAATAACCTAATAAGGGAGGTATAGTAGGGCGTACTATCAATTTCAACGTCAAAGTACTGCCTTGAAAACAATCATAACCTAACTTCAAAGATATCCATCAGTTTCAATAATCATTCTGTTTATTACATTACTAAAGTAAGAGAAAGTGAGCGTGGCTTTTCCCACGATACGATCCCAAGACGAATGTTGGAATGGGAATCAGTGTCCCTTGGTGTGATGGTGGTTGCGAAGTTCTCTTTTGGAGACTCTCCTCCAACTCCATCACATTGCCCGAATTTATTGATCCACTCCCAAAACACTGACTTTCAAGGCTTATTCATCCCACCCGACCAAACAACCACTAACCGTAACCACGATGCCATACTATACCATGCACCACCATTATTTCGATTCTCACAGTCACTCTCAAAACAAATTCAATTACAGGCTCTGATGCGTAACTAACTTGACTCAATAAAGGTCAAAAATAATTAAGTATCAAAAAGTGTTGAATGCTTGAAACATTTCCAAATACATAAACCATGTTAAGATTGCGTTAAAAATCCACTCACCTCAGGAAGAAGACCGTAGTTGTGAAAGCTATTGACGACATGTGGCCAATTGGTTCTGGAGTCGTAGATCACTGACCGCAGTCCTTCAACTAGCGAATTGTCATCCTTTGCAATCCGTTTAAAGAAAGAATAGTGGAATGCCTGTGAGTGAATGATGGACATTTTTATTTTGATTAGCATTTAGAATTCATTCATGCCGATGGGGAAGCTAATCCTCCTCCCTGGGAAAAGGTTAAGTAGGGCTTGACACATTTTTGTAATCTCTTACATACATACCGTATCCGTTGGAAGAGAAAGCTCCTTCTCCAGGTTGGTAAGGCTGGAAAAATTGGTGAGGGCTTGGAAATGTCGGGATATGAAAAAAAAGTACCCTACACCCAAGACAAGTCCTGCAAACATGGAACATTTATTCAGCACAATAAGTATTGTATTTGAACTGAAAACGCCTTGAGCATTATACATACCAATAATGGCTCTGAACATGGTTTTATTTTTGAGAATTGTTCTGAGGAGTTTCCATCCTTTATGTTGTGCCGAATCAACATGAACTTTCGCAATTTCGGTATCGCCCTCAGCTTGATGGTGATGGTGAAAACAACCCGCAAGGGACGAGACCTCATTTCGGTGCCTTGTCTTCCGAAAACTAGAACCTGGACTTAATTGTTGTACTTGTGAACTCTCGATCAACCGAGACTTTTTCCCCATTTTTCATTCGCACGCTCAATTAAATTAATTAGCAGAGAAGAAGTGGAAAATATTCTTTAGCAAAGTAGAGTGTAATATCACCAAGAGAAATGATAAACTAAACTTCAGATTAGTTGAGTGCTAATTCTGGTACTTGTATTCGCAGAAATATTATTCCGAAATTTAAGACAAGTTCCCCTTATCGAATTGCGAAACTGTGTGTAGACTTGACTTTCATTCCTGGAAGATTTCTGCACTTCAGTTCTCTGTCGGGTAGAATTGAATTAGGAAAGCTTTATTGAATTTCGTTGGCTAGAAAGGACCAAATAATATTGTCTGTCTACTGTACCAAAATATTATATTATATTATGTCAAGGCTTTGAGTTGGGTTTGGGTTGCGAATGTGCGAATGAGTTTGATGATTTGATTTTTGGCACGAGCAAAATTAGCAGTTGGCATTGGTACAGAAGTGAGCGATAACATTTGTTTATAGCCAAAGCCACCCGAACATTTTTTTGCTTTCCCTTCTCTTCTCCATCACCAACTAACTAACCGGAGTATATTTAACAAAGGATTTGTAAATAGTATTTACTTATGTTTGCATAATGACAGCAAATCTAAAACGGGAGGCTGTTTAAGTATGGCCAGGCAGTGTGGCCTGGTGGTGTGTCATGCGTGCCCATTGTATTTAAGTTGTAAATTAAAAGGTCCATAAACAATAATAGGCACAGATGGATGAAGCTGCGTGTCGAGTCAAGTATTCGCATTTGTCACGTTACACTGACGGCACAACATGACATGACACGCAGAGCAGACAATGTGAGCTGATTCGTGTACTTGGGAGAAATGTGAGGATGGAGAAAGTAGGTAAAAGTTTTGGACAAGTTTTGGTGCCAAAATCTAAAGCATCTACAAATTGAACAAGTTAAAGTGTGTCAACTGCGCTATTTTTGACCCTTCAACAAGACTACTCAAGATTATGAAATGTATGTCTGCGCATATGAATGAGTTAATTATAAAATTACTTAAATGTGGGACATTAAGGACGGATAATCCAAAGTAAAGTACAATGAAAAGTAAACGAATTAAGACTTTATTTTCATGAGGATATTTTGTCACCACGCCAGTCGGAGGGAGACATTATCATATAAAAAGTCAGAAAGGGAGCGGAAACAGCTTCTAACTTTATTAGATTTGTCGTTAAGAGCTTCCCATGTAAGTATATATGTACTGAGGCTGAGAGAGGTAGCATCTAAAACATAGCTCAGTTGGCATAAACCGAGAAATTGGATGTCAGTCGAAATAAACTGACAAATTGGGTCCGTGTAAGATGTCCTTCTTGAAAGTACTACTCGTTTTACGAGGAGACTTTTTACTTTCGACTTTGCCAAGGTGAAAGCTATTCTAGCATTTGGATAAACATATTATACGAAACATGTAGTACCGTCTTTCCTTAGTTTTTAACTCGAAAAGTACCAGCTTTTCCTGTTACGCCACGCCTCCTTGGGAAATGTCTGATAGAACAGTCAGTGATACATTGAAAATGGCAAATTTCCCTTGAAAATGTTACATGTTTTGTAAGCAGTACCAGCTAACTGGATTTATTGTGTCTTTTCATTTTCATATTGTGTGATTGGTCCATTCATAATATAATAATTCCAGAGTGTGAGGATAGGAACCACAGGAGGGTTCTCTCTCTCTCTCTGTTAGTAGTGTTGATACGGGTGATGAGACATTTTCTTTCTCCATCACATTTTCCAACCCAGTGCTTTATGTAGTTTGGTTGTTGCCGAGAACCGTCTGCTTCTACTCTGGTGCACATGCTCATCCTATCTCCATCTCCTTACACAGCTCTCTCTCTCTCTTGCCTTCATTTCATACATGATGGGATGGAGAAAGTGGAGAAACCTCAGTTCAATTTGACTCTGCAGCAGTTCACACAGCACTCTGCAAAAACTACTACCCTAATGAGACAACTTGTTACTCGATCGCACTTGTTGTCTTTGCACACACCATCGCATCCAACTAAACCCCCTTCACTAAATTGCACCAGAGAAAGTAGACTAGGTTTTGGTTTTCTATTCTGTCGTGACAAATACTTGCGCTAGCTTTGTCTGAATAACTGGGACTGAACTGAGGTGATGACGGAAGATCCCACCATGTCCAAAGTTCATGGGTTTTACGCCATGTCAGGCCATTGGCTGATTTGTGCATTGGTTTTCTGCTGATTCAGTTAGTAAATCAAAGTAGGTACTATTCCGGTGTGGATCAGTTGCAGTTCAGTGGACAAAGAAATTGATTTTTTTGGCACTAACTTATTGTAAGAGGGGAAGAGAGCACATTGATTGAGTTGAGGTGAAAGCAGTGTGAGCTTTTGTCAGTGTGAGAAATAATCTGGGAGATGTAGAGATAGAAGAGAAAGCCGTCCATCTAAAAGTCCAATCAACGTCAACTCTACTCTCCTCAGGTACGACCTAATTCCTTTATCTTCTCAACTTTACAACAATTCCAGTCCAGATTAGCGGAAACTGCGCAATCTAATCATCTTGGAATGGGTGAATATATCTAAAAGGAGCATTACATTGTGTATCATACAATTCTCCTTGAGGGAAACTTGGCTAATCTCAATCGTTTAAATGAACGAAAAGTAAAGTTGAATTGAATTTGGTATGAATGATTTGTTAATCTGGATGACTTTATAGTATCGTTTATATATACTTTATACAGTATCCTTTCAAAATGTAGTTTGAAAAGGTCGATAGATAGTTGGAATGTGCGAATATCACAAAATATGTTTGTTTTTGCAATTTTTTATCAACATCATTATAAAAAGAAACTTGTAAATTTATTACATAAATACCAAACACACAAGGAGAATGTTGGTGATGCACTACAAATGTAAATTCCACGTCCAATTAAACTCTTGAAGTTTCTGTATATCTTTTCCTCACTTTTTATTCCTCATGCACTTTTCAATTAATCTTATGCAAGAGTCGTAACCCAAAGGTGAAGAAAATAAATAAGAAAACAGGATAAACATTAAAGAAAGACAAACAGATCTTTGTTTCATGATGAGCTCTATATAAAACCCATAAGACATTAAAAGAGTTTCACAATAAAAGTCGGTGAAAATGTTTGAAATTTATGAGTCAGGATGAAAGGAGACAAGCGTGGGAGTGTGCATATGCATAATGACTCCTTCCTCCTGCATTGCATAGTCAATGGACTGTTTATTTAGTGGATCAATATCATGTTGGTTGATTATTCCTGTGGAGAAAGATGACAAAATGTTGGCTTGAAGAGATAAAATGGCTCAAAGGGTGCCATAAACTGGATTTATTGGCCATGATCCCATACCAGCCATGACTTTATACATACAATACATCAGAGAAAGTAGACTCGGGGAAAGTGCACTCTGTCGTGGCAACAGGTGCATCTCATACCACCACCACCAGCACAACTGTGAGTGGTGGTAAGATAGTGAGTCAGTCTGACAAACGAAAGCCAAACAGTCATTACCACGTGCAAGTAAATATGAGAGAGAAAGCTTTCTCTAGGAAAGGATATCTCAAAATTGTCAAAAACCACCACATTCATTAAGAGTTGAATTGGATGGATGGTTTTGTAACCTTTGGCAAAATAAGGATTATAATTTGTAGGAAAGATTCGTAATTTCACTCTTGATTTACTTTGATACTAGTTACCCTTTAGCATTTTCTGACAAAGGGTCTGACATTTTTTTCATTTCATGTTCTCCAACCTTAATTGGACGACTGTGATTGCATTGATGTCCTTTCAACAAACACAACGGGATAGATTATGTTCTTTCATGTGAAATCATTTTTCTTTAGGGGTATTCACTTTGTTAAGAATCAAAGCACGTCAACTTATTTGGCATTTGACATTTCAATCGGGTTGTTTATGTCGATTTATTCGCCAGGGGGAATGAAAAAGAGGGAATCTATTTGGACTGATAAAGTAACAGTGGGAAAGTTTATAGTAGGACCGATAGAGATTAGGTAACCCATGCAGTCTCCCCTTGAGTGAGTTTAAATTAAATGGCTTCCAATATGGTCCATCCAACGGTCCCTGGTCGACGGTGTGTGTATACAGAACATAAAATGGTATTGAATTATTGATGAACTCGTCAGTTCGGTAAAGACACTGATTGTGAGTGCCACATAAAGAAGATCGATCCATTTCAACTTTAGCATCAATTCTCATGCACTCTGGAAAAGGGCTCGAGGGCTCAATACATAAATCATCTCTGACAATTACCACTTCACTCACACAAGGTTGCTTTTTGTTCACGTAATATGGTGGGCAATGTGTATTATGTAGTGTCATTTAAATTAGACTGAAGTAAAGATTACAAGGCGCATAAAATAAGAACAAAGAGGTGACTTGCTTGCTAGTAGTTCTAGTTGTGGTTTTGGTGGCTTTGGTGAAAGCGAATGGTGGACAAGTGGATGGCCTAGATGAAAGAAGGATTCTACAAGAGAGGAGTGAATGTCTTCAAGAAAGATATGAAGATGCAACCATGCGGATGGAACAAATAGTGTCATACATAGTAAACGCTATAACGTTGTATTAAGTACATAATGAATTTTATTCGATTATCCGGAAGCAGTATGTTAAATCAGCGAACATTTGTTTTAGAAAGTCAACGTTTTCAAGCATGCGACTTTTCAAACATTTCAAAATCTTTATGCAAGTTGATATTGCAAAGGTGACGTAAGTGCTTGAACAACGATATGTATATGCACAAGCGCATTAATATAAGGATTATAAATACGTCGGTAAAACATGATTTATTTGCAAATTGAAATGGAAGTTGTTGTGACGCAAATTTATTTAAGGTGAGATTATGTACCAGACAAGAAAATGACTTCTTGTACTTCCTTCCTTGCGAAATTAACTGAAAAATAAGTCGGTGGAGGCTTAGCATCCGGAGTGAGTTTGCTTAAGTCCGGAGACTGATTATATGCGTTGTATGTATGTAGTGTTGTTGTATGGATGGTGGTGGTCTGGTCTGGTGAAAGGAAGGACAGAGATCCAAGATTCACTTCTTCCTGTAGTTCTTACGCCTGGCTGGGTCTAAAGAATACCAAATCCAATTTCCATTTTTGCGACTTGTAAGCAAGGAACCAATTCCGTGAACGTGAACTGTCTTTATGCATACCAAATATAATCAAGAGTAGTAGCAGAACAGAAAAGCAAAGGCATACAATCATGTACAAATTTATTATATTCTCGCAAAGAACATGATACAACAATTGTTGCATAAGAAAATTTTATTTTATACCTTCTTTTCTCAGTTGGAATATCTTCCACCCATGGGGAAAGTTGTTGAAGTTCGTTCAGTTTGGCCAACCTAGTCTGGCTTTCACCATACCAGGTGGCCTTTTTCGCTTCTTAATGATATTTGTGAAATGAGATGGGTATAAGTTTTCTGGAAGTGGTTTCTTCCAGGATATATAAGCAGTATAGACGTTCTTTCAGGTAGTGCAGTTAAGATATCCTTTGGTTAAATGATGTGATGTTCCATGTTTGCTAGTTCATATTTGTTGTAAAGGAGATAATGAAAACGGTTGTAAAGAGAGTAGCATAGCATTCGACCATTGAGATAAGAGAAGCTGAATTGAGCAGAGTGAGAATAAGTGATTTAGATTGTAGAGGAATTAGTTTCAATGGCAGGATTAGTGGTCCCTGGAGAAGTCCATTGATTTCAGTGGTGTGGTATCGCATTTCTTTAGTAGTGAACGTTAACGCCAACGTCAACGTCAAAGTAGTGAATCTTATGTCTTGAATGGAACATTTGTAGCAAATGTAACTTTTCCTGTCAATGTCAATGGCGTGTCCTTGGTGGTATCCGTTTAATGGTGTTTAGAAATGAGTCAATTGTGGTTGCAGATGGGGGACAGCATGGAACTGGATACATCCTCCGATTTGTATACGTTTGGTTTGATGGATCATAACAACGAGTCGGTGGGGTCCACCCACTCTGGACTGTTGTGTGGCCCCACTCTAACCGAGGCCACTACAACCCTCCGATGGGCATTTTGGCTGCATGCCTACGGGTTTGGATGTCTCTTCTTTTTCCTGGCGTTCTACTCGTTCTTCTCAATCCTGAATCTCAGGTAGTTCAAGACAAGAGTTGATGAAGGTTATTAGTAGTTTTTGACATTATCACATTCTACCCTTCCACTGCAGATCTCAACTGTCAACTCGACCTTACATGACGACAATCAACAGTTTCCTTTGTCTTCTTGGTGCGTCCAGGGCTGCCGTGCTTTTCATTGACCCATACGGATTGGAGCATGTAAGTAGTATCTGTTTGTGTCATGTCATTATAATAAAGATGATGATACTGGTGACAATGACGTATGATTACATTTAATTATTGTCATCAGAGGTTGCCTCTACTTATGGGTTCCCTACTGTGGGACTTGGGTTTTCCTTCTCTCATCTCGTCTTTCAGTCTGATCCAAATAGCGTTCCTTCAACTCACTCAAGTACGTCTTGATAACATAAATTAATGTTTAATGTCAACATAATAACTAATGGACTGAAGTATGTATCACTACTTTTAAGCAAAGTGCACTCGCTCGATATGATGATGATGCCCTTTGCGATTTACTTATTGTCGTACATTTGTGTGTCGATGTGATTATCCTTGTCATTTTGTTGTATTTAGTACATTCCGCAACATATACTGTGCCAAAAATCACCCACTGAACCGCTCTTCTTTGTTTCCCAGTGGAACAGCACGCCCGTAATGGTACTCATTCATCAACATGACAAAACACCAAACTTTGTCTTTCTTTATCTTTGCTTCGTTCTTGCATGATATGATGGTGGTCTATGCAAAGTCAAATGTCATGTAACAATCTGGTGGCTTGATGACTTGTACACCAT
>JAQIWQ010001030.1:0-12422 GCA_034695825.1 Folsomia inoculata
GTTGGAGTTGGAGTCATTGGTGACTCTGATACGGTCATCCCATTCGGCGTCGACGTCGACATCCCCATCCCCATCATCATTGACATCTCGGATAGAGTCATGTGGACGACGGTGGTGGTGGGAGTTGGAGTGGGAGGTGGCAAGCTGATTGGCCAAACTTGATTCAGGGACAAGAATCATTCCAACGTTGGGGTTGGTTTCTTTAAAGGATTGAAATTCCTTGAAATCCGAACCTAAAAAGAGAGAAATGAGGTTAATTTATTATTAAAAGGTCCTCCTCCTTAGGTAGATATCCAGGTCAAAGGGGGGTCAAACACTCTAAAAACATTGACTAACAAAACTAAGTGTGAAGGGTTAAATTGTATAATAAAGTAGTAAAATCTCATGAGGTTTTGTAGAAAAAGTCTTGAATTTTACCTTTTATTTTTATAATTTTATAGTTTTGTATATTTTTTGTAATGAATTTATTACTTACCAAATTTGATTTCAATGTATTCCTGGAGAACTAGTAGTTGTTGGGACAATTTGTTCATGTTTAGAGTAATTTGGGCAAGATCCATGATGGAATTGTATTATTTTTAATAATTTAAAAGAGTGGGGAATTAACAAATTGATGAAATTGAATTATTTATTTTGTTATTGTCTAAAAGACTGTACAGGATGTTTTTTAATGTAGTGGGAAATAAAGATTTATGAAGGGGGCGGGTGGGCCCAAGGTTCACATTACCCGGACAAGTCTGTGATTTTTTAGAAAGGGACAATTTTTATGATGTAATTTTTGTAAATGGAAACTGATAATTAAAAATGGCAGCTACTTTATAAATGTTTTGGCTTTCTGTCTCTGTAACTTTAGAGGTGTTTAACTTTCATGTTTTTTTGGAATGGCAATGTTTTTTGGACGGGGTCAAAGGTCCCCCTGTCCTGTATCAAGGTGTTGTATCAAGGTCAACGTGACCCCCAGACCTGGAGATGGGGTGAGGGGTAAAAAACAGTTTGTGATGTTCCCGGCAGGTTCGCTTGGGCTTCCCCTGTTAATCCAGTTGAAATTTGTCAGAAATGTCCATGTTATTTATTCTAACCTTTGTAAAATATGAAAATCGGTTGGTTTGAGTCGAAACAGTAAAAGTTACAGCGTATAGCCCTCCTGAGCTGATAACGTGGTCCGGTGGTAACTGCGTATGTTTTTGCCCTTGCAGCCACAGGTTCGATCCTTTGCAAGTTCAATTCTTTTTTTTGCATTTCTACGCTAATTTTTGGTATATTTATAAGAATTAAAATATTTCTTCTGTGGAATTTTGCTAAATGATTACATTGTTATATGCCAAATGTCATTCATTTAGCCAGAAATGTATACATATTACATTTGTCATGCACGAAGCTCAAGATAATTTTGGGTATATTGGTAACAATTGAGTTATACTTGTTCTGTGGAATACGGATAAATGATTACTTTGTAATACAGTGTGAAAATGCCCGTCATTAACCCAGGAAAGTATTATATTTCTCACGCAATCAGATGAAGCCATATCTGAATCATTCAACATGAGTTTCTTGCCGAATTGTATGACATTGTGTAAAATTAAATATCAACAGAAAAAAACAATTCTCTAAACCAGAACAATGCCCGAAAAGAACTCTGTCAAGTTCTACTTTGACCCACATTGGATCTAAAAATTCCAAAATTCTCCAAAGAAAGGCATTGACCACTCATTTTACCACGGTACGACCACCACCGCCCCATTGTATTCAGTCCACCAGGAAGTAACAATGAGCTGAATGCTAAACACTTTGACCCACAGTGGGTCAAAAAATTCCTAAATTCCCCGAAAAAAGGCATTGACCAGTTATTTCGCCATTATACAATCACCACCGTCCCATTGTATTCAGTCCACCAGGAAGTAACAATGAGCTGAATGCTGAACACTTTGACCCACACTGGGTCAAAAAATTCCTAAATTCCCCGAAAAAAGGCATTGACCAGTTATTTCGCCATTATACGATAACCACCGTCCCATTGTATTCAGTCCACCAGAAAGTAACAATGAGCTCAACCCGGAATTCCGCTCCAGTATAAAAAACCTGAAAATTGGTGAAAAAGCATTCATTCTCAGTCATCCTACCTTCCACAGTAAAAGCATGAAGCAAGTTTCTATATTGTTGGGGGTTCTTCTCCTATTAATTTCATCCTCAGTCTCTGGGGACGACATCGATGTCTCTGCCTACGTGCTACAGAAAGCTCTAAAGCTTGTCAAGGGAGTTGTCAATGAAGCCTTCGCAAAGGTATGTAAACGATTGCCTAATTAATACAAGTTTTTAGTAAAACAATTTCAATTACAGATCGACACTGAAATCGTAAATTGAGCTCAAGCAAGATAGCTCAGTTACCCTGCAGATGCAGATGCAGCAGAAGCAGATGCAGATGGAACGCTATTACCAGCAGCTTCAACAATCACCACCACTCCCCTATTACAGGATTCAACAACAGCCCCTAAATGACTTGAATGGATATCCCCAACAATCACTGAATTAATATTATAATCCAGAATTCCAAGTATATGTAGAGCCCTTTAATTGGGACCTTGTTAATGTTGAGCCAAAAATAACATTGATTAATGCCATGTATAAGAGTTCTTTTCAATTGTTTACTTTTAGCAATAAATTCTTCAGCAAGGTCCGTTTGTCGATGAATGTCTAAAATTTTGTAAACTTCTGACCATCACCTTTTCTGGTTAGAGTTAAAACTTCACAGGGACTGTTAAATTCGTTCAACCGTTTGAACCGGGTGTTTTGTGGTCGCCCTCATTGACACAAAAAGACATACACAAAGGCAAAACAATGACATGGTGTAATGAAACAAAAATTCATATTTTACGTTTTTTAAAACGTATCGCAATTTTTGTGAAAACAGTAATGATGCCCAACTTGGTGTTCATGGAACCATTTGACAAAGTGACATGGTTGGCATTTGTGGGATTATCCATCACGTTATCCCTCATACTGAGAAGGGGATGGTCCAAGCTTCCTGCTCTTCTGTTTTGGACTTTCTCCATCTTTCTTGAACAGACCAGTCTCAAAATGGAAAATGATTTGAGACGTTCAAAATTGCTTACCGGACTACTGATGATGTGGTCAATAATGATGATCATCCTCACAAAGGCTCACACTGAAGACTACCACTCATTATTGTTGAAGGAACCTCCTCTCTTCCTACCCAAGAACTTTTTATCAGTCTTGAACTCTGACTTGAAATTGTTTACATATATAAACATGACTTTTCATGCATCCGTTTTAGAGTTTATACATCAATTTCCTGTAGTAAGAAAGGGACAATTTCAGGTAACAACGATGCATTTTGAGAAAGTATTAGAGCAGATGGTATTATTGTCTCTTCAAGTTCGGGTGGTATCGAGCGAACGTTAAAAATGCCTGGAAAATTCGTCATGTTTCAGGATTTCGAATATTTGGAATCATTATCCATTATGGTGAATGGAACTCGTTAAGTTATCAAAGTTAGAAATCGTGACTCTAAAATCTTAAATTTCGATTCAAGATGGGTTTCATCCGAAAATGTAGTTGCGGAAGTGTTTGGCGTGGTTTTGAAAACATTCACAGAGTCTGGAATTTATAACGTTTGGTCAAAGAGATTTCGAACACTTGTGAACAGAATTGCAGTGATTTCAGGTCGAGATATATTAGGAAGGATTAAAATGTTAAAGTGGAAGAATGAAATGGGTTGTAAACAAATTGGTTGGGTTCAATTGCGGTAATGTTTTGTAATTTGGGAATGGGGAATGGGTGTGGCGTGTTTGGGGATCTGCTAACCAATTAAAGGTAATCCATCAAAAGTATCATGACATATTGTATAATCATTACTTACCTTATTTCTGATAACCCTTGTAAAGTTGAAAAATATATTTGTTCGAGTTCGACTATGATTACGATAAATGAAATTTAAATAAACTTGGTGGAATATTGTCTGGTTGTGTTCTAATTCATTTTTAAATAAAATAAATAATACCCACATGAATATTCTTCCCACCCACCATCAGATAAAGGACATTCTACAATCAAGCTGTGACATTTTTTATCTGTAGAGAGTGATGTATGTATCTCGTTTTTTGATTGATTACCAATCAGTACTATCTAGGAAAGCATGTCAATTTCGGTTGCAAAATTGGTACTCAGACTAAATCAGTCGACAGTTCTATTTACTGGGAATTTTTTAATCGCAAACCCAGTTATTCATTGAAACTCAAATATTCAAGTGTCTCCCTCATCAGATTAACCTTGGTCACAAGACCCACAAGGCCAGCCAACGTAAGTTATTTCGCTTAGTGACTTTCCACCCACAATCAATACTGCATAAAATGAGTACCACAGGAAATCAGACGGGTATAATTCTCCCTATATTCACTTGGATACTACTTTTTATCAAAGTAAATTCCACGACGTTAAATTCAACGGTCGAGTTCAGAGGTAAACAGAAATATGAATCTTTTACCGGTTTACATATTTCTCACTTTTAATTAAATATAATTGATTTTTTCTATTTCAAAATGTATTTCAAGATGTTTTCCAACAGCAGAACTGCCCAGCACTTCCAGGAAATAACCGATTTCTGGGCTTCCAAATTCCGGCGGTTAATACAAACCAACAACAATTTAACGTCATGAGCATCATCTATGACACCCAATTACGAAGCCCAGTTTCATCCACGGTGTTGTACAACCAGGAAAATACAGCGGGAGGGATTCGACCAAACAGCAACGCTTGGAGAACTTGGAACTGTGCCGGCTACCCTGGTAAATATATATAAAAGTACCTCAATGCCTGAAAATAATTCAAGAACCTTGCAGAGCCAAATTGTGACTTGGATCAGTTTCCCACAGGCTACGACAGAGGTCATTTGACGCCCTCGTGCCACTGGAGATTTACTCAAACAGTAGCATTGAGCACGTTTTACTGGTAAGTATCTACAACACGCATAATTCAAAAATTGGCAAGGAGGGAATGACTTCCGAAATTGTTTTTTGCCGTTATTCGGTGTACCATATCGGACTTGAGCTTTTGCAAGGCAATGGCAGTGCAATTGGATATAAAAGCCAACATTTCAATGGACGTAGGAACAGGCTGCTTTGAACAAAATCGATAACGAATATCCATTTCAATCCAATTCAACCTTCATTCAAGTGTGATTAGATATCACAACTTTCAACAAAGTCGATAACGAACAAAGTCGATAGCAGCCTCCCTGTTGCAGTAAAGAAATGTTTATATTTAAAATTTTCGAAACTGAAGAACATTCGTCGTTTCTTTACATACTTGAACACGCTAAAAATTAAACGTTGTTAGTTTTGAATTAAATTTGAATTTTCTTCTAGCATAAATCAAGCCCCACAGGCGTCTGCTTTCAATAGAGTGAGTCAATTGTTTTCAACGGCTGCTTAGCTTTCAACCATTCAACAGCAACGTATTTCATATCCATTATAATTTAGTACATTTGGTACAATCAAGTAGAAGTCCCTATATCAAACATTGCAAGAGTTCGGGGTGGATTGGTTATGACTGGATTGACTGAGGCTGCCTTTGGAAATCCACCTGATTTTAATCGACATTATCCAGGATTTTTCTGGAAGATGTTATGCTACATAAATGCCCAGGGAATGCCTGAAATTGTTGGTTACTACGCTGTTAATGCAAATAACACTGCGGTCGTTCGAGCTACACAGGCGGATATACTTAATATCATGGGTCCCGTTTACAGGACAACTGTTCAAGCTGCATGGATTCAGGCCAATAATAATCTACGCGGTAACAGAATAATAAATACCCCCATTCCTAGTGGACAAGATTGCGCAGCCGCTGCTATGCGGGACGCTGAAATAGTGGCCGAATTAGAGCGATACGATTACAAGCAGTGCGAACCGAATTGCTGCGATGGTGACGAGGCACTGATCCAAGGAAAGGGACAGTGAATATTTTAATCACTTGCATATTTTGTCATGCGCCTTTCTGTGATTGCAATAAAACGAATTCGGTATTAAAAACATGTCGGGTGGATTATGTGCGAAATACTTGAATTGAATTATACAGGCGGATACATAAATACCGACGATATCTGGATCAACTTCGTCGAAATTATTCCTATCGACCAATTGATTGATTACGGATCATGTTTGCACGTCTCCACACATCCTACAATTTGTTTATATGTACTTGTAGTTCCTCCTACAATTAATTACAATGTCAGTTTTGACAAGTTGACGTAAAAATTGAAACTAGGGTGAACCAATTGCATTTACCTTCTCTGATAATGTCGAGATCTTATTGCACAAAAGAACGTCATACCCAAACATATGCCAATTATTTTATTGCTCTTCATTTACTCAGGTGTATTGGTTATTTGAGCGTTGATCGCGTATCAAATGCACATTACAGAAACTAGTATTTTTATCCCGATAAGATTGTTTTATATTAAAGAAATTAGTATTCACATATCGAATTTTATTATTATTGAAATTATTTTTTTATGATTTCATTCCAAGCATAATTCTTCACTGAGGGGTATTAATAAATCTGATAAATTGTCCCATTCCGACCTAAACCCTCTATCGCTATGCCCTCCAGCTATATTAAGCAGTTCAATTCCGGGGTAATTATACGAGACTCGAATGGCGTAACTAAGAATACCGGCAAGATTTGCCAATTCGGCTACTTGTTTAAACTACCAATAATGCAAAACTGAGGAAAATATTTGCTTTCGTTTACATTCAAATTGTATCTGTAATGACAATTCCATCCATAACTTTGCTTAATATTAACGGAGTTAAGTTTATTGAAATTGCTATTTAAAACCGGTAGAAATTACTGTCACAATATCCGACTACCATTCCTTGTATTGATACTGCACCATCTACGTTAATGTTGTATTAGAGTGGAGTTTATTGAATTGCTATTTAATTCCAAAGATCCATGGATTGTGGCCCTAAAGTCCATAGATCGTGACCCTAAAATACATGGATCGTGACGCTGAAGTCCATGGATCGTGGCTATAAAGTCCATGGACAATCACCCTAAAGGAGCCCGTAATCACCGTTACGGAATCTCTACACATCATGCACCAGTCTTACGTTACCATCACTAAAGCGCCAATAAGTGCGTACATAAACTCAGGCAGTCGCCAAAATTAGTCTAGGGGCTTGATCTACATATCTTGTCTCATAAGGCTGTGAGTTCGAACTCGACCTATCCTACTTTCAGCAAAAAGTTGGGTTTGGACTGACTGTAATAATAAATATTTGTATGGGTCTGGCATTAATTTGCGTAGATTCCTAATCTAAGATGGTTTGCTTATCTATAGCTTTCCATCCAGCTAACTGTCCTCTCATTCCTTCCCCATTTTCATTCATTCGTCCCTTTCCTTCTCCTACAGTAGTTCTATCCTATAGTTACACACCGGTCACATGAGATGAACGGTATTTAGTAGTAGTTGCCTATCCCGTCCCTGGTATGAAAAGGACTTCGGTCATTACCAGTTTGACGTTAAACTCTATACAATACAATACTATACATTGTTATTCCAACTGCTGAACACTCCCATTCTTTCCCAAGTCCGTCTCCCTAAAGTCAAGAATTAAGAATTGAGAAGGGAAACAATTCTCAGTGGTGCTCTTTCCTAAGGACAACAGAAACGCAGTAGTTCTATCGACTTGGATGTTGGAGTACCGTTCCAAATGTTACTCGCCAGTTAAAAAGACTAAAAATCCGGCGACATCAGCAGCGGACTCGTCATTTATTCCAGGGCCAACTTTTAAATTGTTCGAAGTAAAATCCATAAAATCGTATAGTAAGTAGTAGAAATTTGACAATGATGTCAATCATATACAATTAGTAATCTTTCTTAATTAAACTTTCCAGAGTTGGATTAAATGCTGATTAACTAGAGAACTATTTCATTGCAGACAACATACATCAGCTTCAAGATGTGCAACTCTTGCTTGATCCCAATCTGAGCGAAATAAAACGACAATTTAAATAAACCACTAGACGGAAAGTTGAAGGATTGGATGACAAGATGCCAAAGGTTTGGCTATGGAGTCGTCGATACACATTATATTCTGCTTCTTTCTTGGAGGATTTGTAATAAGCGCATTAGAATTTTTCAGGGAAAGGCCCAAAATTAGCTTCAAATCAATGTGTAAGAAAATGAAAAATAACCTAATCCGATTCAAGGCAATGTGTATCAATCTAAAAAATTTCCAGATCCGCTTCAAAATAATAATGTATAAGAAAAATAAAACACTGCCTAAAATTTTGGCTGTCGCTACACTTTCAACTAGTAATAAGGGAATTTAAACCACACGACTTAATTTCTAAACACTTTTATTCATTTACGTAAAGAAGCAATACGCATTCAATTTATTGCAACTAACGATACAACTTGTTAGAATAAAGTACAATATGGCTTAGTTTTGTTTATTAAGTCATTTGAAAAAGCCCGCAATTTATCACTTAAGCTTGATAGAATTGCTTTGCTTTGCCTATTAATAATTGAAGGATAGAACGTTCAATGTTAAATTGTTGGATACAATAATAATTTTACTTTTATTCCCTAATGATGACTACAGATTGCTATTTATCGAAAGCTTGTATCAATAAAATCTATACTTCTCCTTCTAACTCATCCCTTATCGCCCGTTCGATTTCATTATTACAATAATAATTGCTTACATTGTCTTAACAAAACAAAATCAGATGTAATAAAGCAGTGTCACACTGTGCGTTTGTAGTGCAGTGTTTGAAAGATTATTATAACCCAAAATATGAAGGTGAAAATATCGCATTTGATGTTTCCCTCGTCTTTGTCATTCCAACATACAGCGTCATAACAATGATAATCACTTCTCAGCATGACAAGAACGCCATGTACAATTCCAGCTGATACTCTACACTAAGCGAAATATTGGCGGACCTCACTTTCCGACTACGAATCTCGCTTGGTTAGAAATTTAGTGTAGCACAAAGTAGCCGAGCCACCACCGTGCCTCGAGATCCAATCATAAGACTGGATTTCAAGCTAAACCCTCCCAGTGAACAGAGCAAACGTAACCCCACTCTGTAGTAGGGTTACGTTCGCTAACCGTGCCTTCCTTCTAAAGCGAAATTCTAAGCAAGCCAAGGTAGCGAGATTCTTAATCGCAAAGTGAAAGGAGCCATTATTTCCGGTAGCATTTATTTACAAGAGGAGACTCAAATTAACCGTTTGAACAGTGCAGAAATGTTGCACAACTAGTGCAGTTGATCGATCCACAAAATTACTACCGAACCAAACCCTCAATGGCATCAATGACCGCAGAACCTTCCTTTCCTCCTTCCCCTTCATTCCGCGCATCCCTCTCAACCAATCACTACTTTGGCTGAATATTTTCTTCGTTCCCGAAAAACACAAGACGTTAAAAATTAACATATCAATAAAAAGCACGGCCATCAATAGAAATGGAACCGTGTCGATTGTGTTCCTGAATTTGATGGTCGCAACGCCCGCAAGAATCTGAACAATCGGAAATTCCGTTGCCATTGCTGGGAAAATTCTGTACCGAATGCACGAGTTGAGCAGTTTCTCTAGTATTTGGTGTTGACGATATTCCTTGAGAATATCTTCTTCACGCCTCTTTGAGTTGAGAATGAGGGTGGACTTTTCCCATAGGAACAGTGTCCCCGGTATCATAGTGTATGCAAAGTAAAGCCAGCCACTAACTGCGAGGCCTAGAAAGAATCCAATATCAAACGCCAAGATTGCCACCTTTATCATAAACCATACTGGGGTTGAGCTGAGGAGAGGTTCCAAACATTGTGTCCATGGTAATAAGACGGATCCGATGAATGGTGGCTGGCAAGGATTGGAAAGTATCAGGAATGCAATGGCCATGGGTGCAATGACATTGAGACAATGAATTAGAATGTAGACCAGAGGAATCATTATTTCCCAAGCTGTATATGACCATGGTGAAGACTTTCCTGCCGAATCTAAAGATATATTTGTATTTCTAATTCAATTCTAGGATTTAATTCATTTTATATTATCTATTTACCTTGGCGAACTTTGACAATAATGTTCATTAATGCAATGTTTTCCGTGGATACGCCCCACTCCCAGCGAAACACAAGTGCCGCAAGATAACCAATGGTAAAAATGACCGCTATGAGCTTTTCCGTTGTGCTTCCTCTAGAATGGTCATTTAGAAATAGAGGAAGTGCACAGTAACAAACATGGATAACAATTCCAATCTGCGCTAAACGCGTGTTCTGTGACGGAATGACTTTTTGAGAGTTGGAGTCCCAGGAATAGTAGAGACATTGAAATTTGTCTCCAAACATGAAGTGGAGTTTTAAGTGCGGAATAAAAGTTGAAGACAGCATTATCCGAGCAATGCCTGATTCAGACTATTGATCCGATATTTTAATGCTTAGGTAATCTAATGAAATTTGTTTGGCTGAATTGAATAATTAAAACTATTTCTGCATCAGATTACATAAACTGTTTCCTTGGGATTAATTTCTTAATTAACAACCGGACAAGTGGGGATATTATCCGTTCATGTGGTATCGTGATAGAAAAGCTCTTGAAATACGTAAAGTAACCTAATAAGCAGATTGGAAATATGACAGAAGGGGAGAGATTTTTATTCATTGTGACGCGAACGTCATGATATTTATATATGACTCGTGACCAAGGTGTCGTGGATATGACAGTGTACATGAATGACCCCCTGCTATAATGCAATCGATGTGTTTAAATTATTCATTTCATTTGTCCTTTATGGATGATTTGGTTTATTTCTCTTAGACAAACTAATTTGAAGTAGTGTCGGAGCTTTTTGATTGATTGAAAGTAATATTTAGCAAGACGAAACAAAATTATTTCATACATCATTTCCGATTGTCTCGCATTTCCTTGAAAGTAGTAATAACTAAAGTCCATGCATTGTGACCCTAAAGTCTATGGGTTGTGGCCCTAATGTCCATGGATCGTTATCCTAAAGTCCATGGATTGTGGCCCTAAAGTCCATGGATCGTGACCCTAATGTCCATGGATTGTGGCCCTAAAGTCCATGGATCGTGACCCTAAAGTCCATGGCTCGTGACCTTAACGTCTATGGATTATGTGAGTAGGTTACGAGTGGGGTTAAGGTGGGTTTATCAACCCCTGCACTGGGAAGCATAATATTGAGAAAAATAACTCGTCCAGCTGAACAAAACTAATTGTAAGTATCATTTGACCAGATTCGTCATAATCAAAATTCTGACCTTGTGACCGTGTTTGTGACTTGATTATGCATTTCTGCAAAAAACGGCCTTCAGATCCTTGTTGTACCATATGACCAGATTCGTCACAATCAAAATTTTGACCTTATATCGTCATGACCGAGTTTGTGACCTAGTATCTCAAAAACTTGTCGATGATACCTCTTTTTTCTCAAATTCGCATTCAGCTTTAAATTACGAACATTTTGGTATATTATAGTCCGAATCTGCTATAGTCGATTTTCATATTGTAAAGGTTATTTTAATGAGTGGAGTAGATTGTGATTTGAAGGAATAAATGCTTCCTGTCCTACAAAAGTTGGACTGAAGAATTTCATACTAGCTCAAGAGGGATAGAATATATAAAATGAACTCGTTAAATAGGACAACTGTTTATTATCCCTGTACTATATAATGAACAATCAAGGTGTCTTTTATTGACTTGTGTTTTATTTAGCATTCAATGAACATCTTGTATTTAACCTGGGTTTTTCCAGACCTGGGTACTATTTTAAAACGGTTAGTATTTATATAACACAGCATTCATCTGGCTTTTCCAAGGGAAATGTGTCATGGACTTGAGTCTTCTGTTCTCGCACAGAATTATTCAAAAGACGAAATCCTATTTCGAAACAACCTCTTTGTAATTGACGCTGGAAGTAAGCGCCATACTGCCATTAGATTAAGGGCGAAATCATGAATTCCTTCCTTAATATTTTTCGGAGGTTCTCGGATTCTGTACCATGCCCGTAGTGGGGCCATTGCTGCGTGCGCCAACTCAAAGCTTTCAACCTCAGCGTAACACGTGACTAGGAATCCATTCGCGAAAAAGTCGCCGCTCATTGTCAAAGGGGCGTAGACTCCTGTAAATGTCTTGACACTAATTTCGACAACCGGAAACTGATTTACCTTTCCATCTTCATCCAGTTGGTAAAGTTTGTCACCTATTTTAACACATCATTTTAATGTTAAAGACTGAAAATTCCGACCCATTTGCAGAAGGCAAGCTAGATTTCGAAATGTACCCATTTTAACTTGACCCGCTTCCTTTACCACCTTTCCATCATGTCCAGCAATGAATAGTAAATGCTTTCTTGTTATATGGAGCTCTTTTCCGT
>JAQIWQ010001031.1:0-12420 GCA_034695825.1 Folsomia inoculata
TACATTGTTCACTGTCATCTTCAATTCATTTGCCCAGTTGTTTGGTGATTAATTAATAAACTGGAGCTATATAGTATTTAAGTTTCGTTAAAGTTAACAAATGATTATTCAATTCATTGATTGAAAATGTCTCATGATTAACAATCATCAAATCATCTTCAAGCATCATTCATATAGCAGCATGAAGCAAGCAATTAACTACTCACAAACAAGAATAGCCAAATATTAGCATTAGTCAAGTCATAATTCCACACTTTTTTTACAATTTCATCCATGTGCATATTTTTTTATTTCAATCAACCGGTCTGATGGTCCTACCTTACCTACCCTAATAATTCTGCTACTAATTCCACTAATCCAATTTAACCGCATTCTATATGACATGACTATACTTATTCTGTATTAAACTACGCAAAATTAAGAATGGCTTATTGGCATTCATCTGGATGGATAACCCCTTTGTCCCACGGTTGACCACCAAGCTTTGGCAATCATCTTGACCGCCCTTAATTACTACCTATTTACTACCTAAGAGTATTTGTCTGACCTTGACTCCTAACCTTAGATTTATATATAAATAAATATGGGAATAAATATTAATTGCTTTATCCAGTTTGATAGATTCTGCGAAGCTGTCATTTATTATAAAAAATTCATTGGGATCAGTGATAAATGACAATACAAATTGGATACAGAAAGATTTAGTGACAAAATTTAAAATTAATTAATTAATTCTTTTAAACAAATAGTGTTCTGACCGTCGTAAACACGCCATGAAAAAAATTAGTCAAAAGCAGAATCGTCGTCCTCAAAAAACTTTCGTTGTTCCATGAAGGAACGTTCCAAAGCCGTCGGTTCCCTCTTTTCCGGTATATCGTCGTCTTCCTTGATTCCTTTGATGACGCTCCCGTCTTCCAACTGGAACATTTCACCCTGTCTCCCTCCATATCCAGAGTGGTGCAGAAAGTGGCCTGGTCCAAAGACTGTCACAATCGGCTCGAATTGATTCCCCATTTCAAGCCACTCCCTTTCCCTGCGTGAAGGTGGCCGTTCATCATTTCGATCTTCCTTTCCCCGAGGATGAATGAATCGCTTTCGTCGATTTCCTGGCGCATCTTGTTTTCGCCACACTATTTCATAACGAGGCACTGGTCCAGTTGAGGCAGCCATCAATTCGTTAGCTAAACATGAAGAAATCTCATGAATGTCAAGATACCATTAAATGCATCATGAATTACACATAAAACTAAATCAATCTACTAAGATAAGCTATCTATAAAATGGAAACTTATTTAAATTTTTGATTGTTTGAGGAAGGACACCACAGAAAAAAAGTGACCTTACTCATTTCCACAATCTTGATGTGTCGCTCGGAAGCCTCCTCCTCCTTAAAAATGACCTTGTCCACGTCCATGTCGACCTCGACACCATCCTTGTCCTGGTTCACTTGGATATCATCCTTGTCCTGGGCCACTTGGACATCTTCCTTGTCCTGAGCCACTTGGACATCTTCCTTGTCCTGAGCCACTTGGACATCTTCCTTGTCCTGGGCCACTTGGACATCACCCTTGCCCTTGTCCTGGTCCACTTGAACATCCATCGCAGTCATGATCTCGGACCTGACCTTATTCAAAATTGATTTCTTCATTGTGTCCACTTTTTGTACAAATTACGACAGGCGTTATACTGGAAAGAAGAGAAAGAAGCAAATTGTGCGATGCTGCTGGAAGTCAAGAAGTGACAGTCAGGTTCTGTGCTTGCTTGCTGCTTGTTTGTACGTGCCATGTGCAATTTACATTGTGCTTGTTTGCCGATAACAAGTTGTTACAAGACAAAGTTGGAGGTGTCCTTTGAAACAAGCCGTAAAATGTTTCTTATCTTAAACCATGCATTAACATTATTAACGTAGTTTACTATTTATTTATCATTTCCTTTCTCCACTTTTCGAAATTCATAAGAAATCTGAGAAGACTATGAAATTGAAAATATCTATTCTGGATTTTCCATGAGGCACACCCAATGCCAACACAACAAATGAACTATGCAACGTATCAGCCATAGCCTAATAATATTGAAAAATTCAAATTTAAAGGAAAACATTTTCGACATGTTAGCAAGTTGTGTTTGGTTATATAAGTGGAACATAATTAAACCAAAATCCATCATGAATTTGTAATTCTACAAAACAATACAAAAATTCGACTCCAACTCCAATGCTACCATTTTAAGAAAACAACTTTGGTTTGAAAAGTGCAAGAGGGACATGATCTATCTTGACGTCTCCAAAATTGTCCTTGTAATTAGACTGACATTGCAATTGTAAGGGGGTCACTCGTTCACTTTCCAAGATGCCTCGAAGCAATGCTTGATGTTCCTTCATTTTCTTCTTTTGAAGAAGAATTAAATTCGTTTAGACTTGAAATTCAGAATTTTGAGTATTTTTGTATTTTTATTAAACGAAAATGAAACTTATTATTTCAGCGGCTGCCTGTTCGGGACCCAAAAGGTCCCAGTCATCATCATATGGCAAAGAAATTGTGGTTTGTGGCATTTCATATGAATATTCATCATCAATTTTCCGCATTGCCGAAAGACGGGTTGACATCCGCCTCATTTGTTCTCTGCATATACAATCATTCATATTATTTTTTATCTTGGAAGCAAATCAGATAATAGAGACTCATTTTCTCAACTCCAGCCCAGTAGAATTTTCTCGACTTCTTTTCCAACTGGAAAACTTGAGTCATAGTCTTCGGAAGTGGATTCCTCGAGTGATAACGCCTTGTCCATACTCATCTCTGAGAACAGAGGAAGTTTCCTGAGTTGATGGAAATCATCCCGTTTTGTATATTTGGTCAAAGCGCAGTCGGATTTCTCGACCGTTTCGCCATTAGTTGGAGGTATTGACAAGTCCAATTCCTGAGTTGCTTCCACATTGTCGTGGTCATAATGTTCGTCTTCATAGAAGGACGGTGGCGTCATTTCGAAACTGCAGTAAAATTGCTCACGAGTACTCTCGTCGCTGTCGTCATCCAAAAGAACTGCATAGAGCCAATATTTCGAGTACATCTCAGCAGCAACAATTAAAATATGTTTCGAAAACACGTTGAAGATTCCAAGCCCGTGATATTTGTCTGCAGGCAGATTGTAAATATAATATTCAGCTATTTATTTTGTTAAAGACCTTTCTGTTCTATAAATTGTACTCACAGTAGTTATCTGTTGTGAAGAAACTTTCGGCAGTATATTCCAGAAAACCGGTAGCTTGTTCAGTCTCAAATACGGGGATTTTGTGGCCATCAATCAAGTGAGGTAAGTAGTGAATCAAAGAAAATTTGTCCGACCCGCAATCCAAATGACATGAGAGTGTTTTCCTACAAAATAAAAATTAATTAGCCAAAACCAAACTCTCCCCCATACCATAACTCGAATAAAGAAATCGTGCATAAAATATTGTCGAAATTATAAATTTACCGATATCCGCAAGCCTTCATGTGCATCTGTAACCCATTTGAAGACCCAGTCCCAAACTCTTGACATTGGTCAAACGGACATGCAAATGTCGATTTTTCAATAAGAGTCCTCATCAGACCATTTGAGGCTGGATATCCATCCTCGATCCACAAATTGTTCCCTCCTCTTCTTCCCCCTTCTCGAGAAAGGGGCAGATAAAGTTGCTCTGAGCTTTTGCTGCCAGTTTGTTTTTCCTTCGGCGACGTTGTTTGGCTTTCTTCTGTTTTGCCGACTTGGGGAAAAAAACGACGCATCCGAGACAAAGTAAGCGGGACTGGGATCCTTCGCAAGTAAATCGTTCAAAAATTGGAAACTTTTCACACATGACGCATCTCATGTGCAGAATTAATGGATTGTCTTCGGTCACGGGTTGATTCATAAATCTCAAGATTTTTCCACTGCAGGTAAAATTATTTGGCCAAAATTAGGGAAATTCTCAATTTACTTCGCACTCATTGTGCCAAACGCGAAATGGTTGATAAACGTACGGGATTATCGGCTGCAACCTTGCTTAAATTCCTTCATTGATTTCTCCTCCTTCATCCATGGATAGTGAAATAAAGGGTGAAAGAAGCAGTTCCTCTGAAGTCTGAAGAAGTTGCCTCGGATGAGGATGTTCCGGAAATATCATTGCAATCTTCGATATCGAAATATTCCAAGGATGATAATGGCAGAATTGTAAATACATCAAGTTCAGGGGCAGAAACAGTGTCAATTTTGTTCTGGTGGTTTTCGATGTCTGCATTGTGACGAAGTTCAGCAGAAGCAGCAGCATCAGTAGCAGCAGCAGCATCCTTAATATTCTGCATCTCTCGCCAAAGACCAATTAGTAACTCGGGTTGGAGAAATCGTAGACTCATAATGATGCTGGGTTTGCTTTAAATTTTACACTGTAAATTTCGAAACGAAAAAAAAAGTTATTATTTTAGAAATGAGCACAAAATCTTCTCCAAGAACTAAATGCTTCAACGTCAGTCCTACACGTGAATGCTTGGGATTTATGAAATAGTGTAACGCGAACCCCTGGGCTTGGCGTCTTGAACATTCCTTTACTATCAGACTTGACATGAGCATCACATTGGCATAGCGAAAATGCACTGCTATATTTGCTTTGTTTATGCATACATTTTCCGGTTTGTGATCAAAATTAGTTGGTTTTCCATTCGGGCTTATAAATTCAAAGGAAATGAAATATTTGAATCGAATTCATGTAGACACCACAACAAAGAACAGATTTTATTAATTCATTAATTGCATTAATTGTAAAACATTGACCACTTACTTGCGAAAACGTCAACGTCAACTTGCAAACAAACCTCAAATTATCACAAAATGGCACTGTTAACTCGTAAAGATATATATATGAATAAGTTTATGAAGTTTAACACAAAAATACCAAAAGATTTCAACCCGAAATCAGTCAACTAATACAGTCAAATCTTCTGCTCCAAAATATTCCCATTTTACGAATAGATCAAGTTAATTTAAACATTTTGTACGAGTCTATACTATGGACTCTAGAGATGCAGTAATTTATACCGGTGAGATAAAACCCAAGAGTGCTAATAAGACGTACCACGAGTAAGATTTGTTAAGTATTTCTTATTAATTGCTCAGCATCTAATACATCAAACCCAGGTGACGCTTATTTTCTTTCAAAATTTTCCAAGTCTGGTAATTATAAATTCATTGATAAGCGTATGAAAATCAATTTAGTATTTAAACTAATATCCTTCCAATGAAAGGCTACATCATTTAATAATGGAGGTATTATAAAACTGGTTAAAACTTATTGTTTGAATATTCTCAGTACTTGCTATTTAAATGCTACCACTTGTCGCACAAATTATATTTCATTCATTATTGGACCAGACCAGCCTCAGCCAGTGTTATTAGCAAAACTTAAAATGGTATTATTGTTATGTATTATTGATTAATTTCGATATATTACAGCTGCACATGTTCAAATGACGAGAAACTAGTGGATGTTTATGGTCATTTTCACAAAACATTAAAAAACTAGTCGGTCGGTGGTATTGTGGTGGCACCATACAAGACAAGATTCAAGAAATCTATAAACTTAAGACAGGTAAGTTTTCACGTAAGCTTTTATGGGTTGACGGCAAACTGCACAATTCGAAAGTGCAGTTGCGCATCGTGTGCAGGAAACAAGATGTCCACATGGCAAGAAAACAACTTCAACTCTGTTATCCATACATATTTTACATTGGGTGGCTTCCCTTAATTTTCTTAACTCTTCCTTTAATTCGATTTCTAGAAATTGTAAAATATGAGAAATCAGTTTAGGGTATTTATCAATAATGTAATGACTATTAAATATGCATGTCCTCTTACCCTTAGTGTTAAATACATCATCCGACTGATTCGCCACTTGCTCTTTACTTGCCGAACTATTCTCACTTTGTTTATTTTTATCACTACTGGTACTAGAGATCCCAGGAGTTTCCTCCAACGCTTCAGAGGGTGCACAAAATTGAGGCTGATCGTCAGCGTTTTCACTAGATATTGCAGAAACACCACTGTCTCCACTGGCAGAACGACTAGCGGGGAGTTTTGTCATTTTTGGATCGGGCGTAGAAGGACTTTCTTCATCACTTCCGCTGGAATGTTCAGCCGAAGAACTGGAACTGGGTTGGGAACTTCCAACTGAACCAGCTCCATTGAATAAGGACACATTCAGTGACTTCAAAGGACACATGGGTCTTCGAGGCATAACGTTTTCATCGTCCTCATTGTCTTCATCATAGTCTGTGTCTGGATCAGATTCATACTCGGGGTCTCTTCTTAACACTGCATCAAGTAAGGATTCAGTTGTCAAGAAGGGCTGACCAGTTTGTTGGATTTTCCGTTGCAGAGCCGCTTTCACTTTGCTCAACTCCATCCCTATTTCTAGTGCGGCCTAAATAAAGACATTTGTCAAATTTAGTAAAATGTATGGAGTATGGAGTAATTAGTAATATCCAAAGTTAGCACACGTTCAAGCTCTACCTGTACTATTGGTGTATCGATTAGATCCCTCAGTTCTTGATCTGATACTCTTCGAGGTGAGTTCATATGTTGCGTCGGAGGCTTCATTTGGTACTATAAAATTAAAAACCCACAGCACAATTAACAGAAGAAATTCCACACAAAACAGAAACAGAATATGATTATTTGTAATTATTTATAATCCAATGAACAGAACTGTACCTGTGAGAATGCCGGCTTGTTTTTTGACACGATATTAACAAAATCTTCGCCCTTATTTAAAATTACAAACGTGCAGTTGGGAAACCACCGCGCATGTTCCAGCCAAGGGTCATCGATAGGCTCCCAATTTCTAAGTCCACCATCGCAATAAAAACATTTAACGTGGTCCAAAGCTCCAAGATAGGAAAACCCAGCTTCAGCAAGACTTTCAGGTGTTGGGCCGGAGGCAGTTGGCCATTTAGTTGTAAATGATTTCAAACGTGACTGATACGTTGCAAGATTCTTGTTCATGGGACCATTTCCACAAATTTGAATCGCTAAGCTGGTAGCAACATCGTTCATGTTTCCGTCTAGGGGTTGTGCTCCTTTGACCGCAGCTACATATGCAAAAAATTCATTATAGTTATTAGTTCAATAACTCAAACCAACTAAAAATTGTACCAACCAACCAGCTAAACTACTTACAAGACTCCTGACCATGACGTTTTGGAGCAGCCACAAATGGTCCACAGACGTCGATTCCAGCGGCTTCCTCTTCCTCTCTTAACCGAGCAGCATCATTTTCGTGACCAATGGGAATGTTCCCGACAGGCAAGTTGCAAATATATGGACATATGGGAAAGTGTCGACGATGTTCTGCAGATGGGTCATCTCCTTCCTCCCATTCGCCAGCGACACCACGGCAAAATGCACACTGTACCTATATGCAAATAAACATGATAAATAACGCATCATTCAATATACATATATCAAATTATTGTACTACTGATTAATATTTCCATACTACACACCTTATCACGGTCCTGCAAGAAAAAAAATCCTGCTTTCGCACAATCTTCTGGCGAAATAAATGTAACAGGCCATCCAGGTGGTAGAGAAAAAGTCTCCAATCGAGCACGTTCTGCTTTTAGACTTTCAAAATCCCTCGATGAACGAAATGATTGTCCAGAGTTTGTCCTACTGCAAAATTACAGAAAGTTCAGTTACTTTTTTTAAGCAAATTTTTAACAAATTGCCAACTAAAACAACAATTCCAACTAATTCTTGAATAGTCAAAACTTCATTTAATCCTTCTAAAGTACAAAGTAAACAAATAACATACACTACAACAACTAAACTGACCTTGACCTCTGTTGTGGCATGACCATTCGCCCAACTGGTTCCAATACAGGTCCCAATAATACGGGTCCCGTCTGCCTCTCTGCTGGAGAAGAATTAGACTTGCTTTCCTTGTCCATTTTCCACTAATTCTTTCTTCTTATCGTATGCAGGGAAGCTTATCTGATACTATACTAAGGTCAATCAATAAGTGAAATAAACCTGAAATAAAAACCAGTAAACTCATTCAAACGGTGATAAGAATAAGTGTCACTTTTTTTCAAAATCTGTAGTTTTAAATAGTTTGTTTGTTGGTTGGTCAAGTTGAGGTCAGTAAGTAGGTCAGGTCAGTGTGTCATGTCAGGTTGTCCTCTTTCTTAGTATACTTTGGGGGATATAAAAAATGTCCTTACTTTTAAATCTAACGAATTTAATTGATTGTTTTACATTCTTTCATCCTTCTTCCCTATTACAAATCAATGGGTTAGTGGAATGGAAAATATGGCAGTGGAAGAGCTTTCTAGGCTTGTGCTGCGTAGTGAAGTGAGTCTAGTATATTCCACTACCATCACCCCTATCCTCCTAACGACCACCACCCACCACCAACCAATGCCATGCATGCAATGCCATGCCATACTGTTAAAAGTGGCCTTGAATCAGTAAATTGCATTCTTTCAAGTCATGTCAAGTAGTAAAAAAGGATGGGCCATGGCATAAAGTTAAAATACAACGTTGTGCACAACTTTTCTAGAGATTTCTACAAATTTTCTAGAAACCTAGAGTTGAATAACGGTTTTTACATAGTTATACATAAGTTCAGAGTTAGCAAGGGTTAGAACAAGAAGCACTATGGATTAGTCTAGTGCATACTCTCTCTGCATGCATAGGTTGTAAAAGTCGAAGGTATAATACCATACCAAGCAGCCCTTCCCATGCATGAAATGAGAACAAAGAGATGAAAAGGGTCTTAAGTCAAAGGGTTGGTTGGTTGGTTGGGTTTGGTTGGGTAGCTCTGCTATGAGTGAAAGTAAATTCTACTGTAGAAATGCATGGACATTAACGAATGGACTTAATGAAGCAGGGCAGATGCATTTGAGGAAAAATGTATAAGGACAAGGACAAGGTAGGAAGGATGGTGGGTACGGTCATTTCGGAGGTGGGAGATGGACTGCTGGACTTTGTAGTTTTGTTTTTAGTACATATTCGTCCGAAGTTAGGATAATTCGGATAGTACAATACCTACTCGAAACTCTCTAGCACCTTGTTGGATGGTGGACGATGGATATGAAATAAGTCGTTGGACCGACAGAGCTGGATATGAATTCTATTATAAATACTAAAGTTGTCATTGCGTTTGCGGCCAATGCATTTACTGAAACCATGGTCTACTGAAACTGAGAACGTTTTCTTATGACGTCAGGGATTTTTTGCAAACTGGACAGAGTTACATACCTAACTTACAGAGCTGCAACTTTATGCACAGCACAGCACAGGCTGGAAATTACCCCTTAGATTGTGGATGTTTAAATAATATGTGAAATGTTTATGACATGAATGGGATCATTTCATGAATGATGATGATGAATTTGTTGTTGCATTGTTAACACCGCCTAAAAAGGGGGAGGAGGCATGCAGGCTCCACTCCACCCGGACCTGACAAACTAACATTCGTTGGGAACTAACTGTTCATCTATTCGTTCCTCCTTAATGTTGATAACATTCCGCAATGGCAATGCTGCAACATAGGGAAATACAATTTAGAAGAAAGACGTCAGGCCAAGGGGTTCGCGTTACACTATTTAATAAATCCCAAGCATTCACTTGTAGGACTGACCTTGAAGCACATTGTTCTTGGAAAAGATTTTGTGCCCATTTCTAAAATAAAACTTTTTTTTCGTTTCGAAATTTAAAGTGTAAAATTTAAAGCAAACCCAGCATCATTGAGTCTACGATTTCTCCAACCCGAGTTACTAATTGGTCTTTGGTGAGAAATGCAGAATATTAAGGATGCTGCTGCTGATGCTGCTGCTTCTGCTGAACTTCGTCACAATGCAGACATCGAAAACCACCAGAACGAAATTGACACTGTTTCTATCCCTGAACTTGATGCAATTACAATTCTGCCATTCCCATTTCCCATCCTGAGATGCGTCATGTGTGAAAAGTTTCCAATTTTTGAACAATTTACCTGCGAAAGATCCCAGTCTCACTTACTTTTTCGCGTATGCGTCGTGTTTTTCCCCAAGTCGGCAAAACAGAAGAAAGCCGAACAACGTCGCCGAAGGAAAAACAAACTGGCAGCAAAAGCTTTGAGCAACTTTATCTAATCTGCCTCTTTGTCCAAAGAGGAGGAGGGCACAATTTGTGGATCGACTCAACTGGTCTGACGAGGACTATTATTGAAAAATCGACATTTGCATGTCCGTTTGATCAATGTCAAGAGTTTGGGACTGGGTCTGCGGATGGGTTACACAGATGAACATGAAGGCTTGCGGATATCGGTAAGTTTATCATTTCGACAATATTTTATGCACGATTTCTTTATTCGAGTTATGGTATGGCATGGGCGAGAGTTTGGTTTTGCCTAATTAATTTCTATTTTGTAGGAAAACACTCTCATGTCATTTGGATTGCGGGTCGGACAAATTTTCTTTGATATACTACTTACCTCACTTGATTGATGGCCACAAAATCCCCGTATTTGAAACTGAACAAGCTACCGGTTTTCTGGAATATACTGCCGAAAGTTTCTTCACAACAGCTAACTAGTGTGAGTACAATTTAGAGCATAAAAAGGTCTTTAACAAAATAAATAGCTGAATATTATATTTACAATCTGCCTGCAGACAAATATCACGGGCTTGGAATCTTCAACCTGTTTTCGAAACATATTCTAATTGCTACTGCTGAGATGTACTCAAAATATTGGCTCTATGCAGTTCTTTTGGATGGAGATGACGACAGCACTCGTGAGCAATTTTACTGCAGTTTCGAAATGACGCCACCGTCCTTCTATGATGACGAACATTATGACCACGACAATGTGGAGGCAACTCAGGAATTGGACTTGTCAATGCCTCCAACTAATGGCGAAACGGTCGAGAAACCCGACTGCACTTTGATCAGATATTCAAAACGGGATGATTTCCATCGACTCGTGAAACTTGCTCTGTTCTCAGAGATGAGTATGGACAAGGTGTTATCACTCGAGGAATCCACTTCCGGAGGCTATGACATGACTCAAGTTTTCCAGTTGGAAAAGAAGTCGAGAAAATTCTACTGGGCTGGAGTTGAGAAAATGAGTCTCAACGTTATAATTCATGTAAGAAATTATCTGATTGCTTCCACGATAAAAAATAATGTGAATGATTGTATATATATGCAGAGAACAAATGAGGCGGATGTCAACCCGTCTTTCGGCAAATTTGCCACCTCATTGCCGAAAAGTGATGATGAATATTCATATGAAATGCCACAAATCACAATTTCTTTGCCATATGACGATGACTGGAACCTTTCGGGTCCCGAAGATGTAACAGGCCTCTGAAATAATAAGTTTCATTTTCGTTTAATTAAAATACAAAAATACCCAAAATTCGGAATTTCAAATCTAAACGAATTTAATTCTTCAGAAGAAGAAGAAAATGTAGGAACATCAAGCATTCCTTCGAGGCATCTGGAAAAGTGAACGAGTGAATCCGTTACAATCGCAATGTCAGTCTAATTACAAGGACAATTTTGGAGACGTCAAGATAGATCATGTCCCTCTTGCACTTTTCAAACCAAAGTTGTTTCTTAAAATGGTAGCATTAGAGTTGGAGTCGAATTTTTGTATTGTTTTGTAGAATTACAAATTCGTGATGAATTTTGGTTTAATTATGATCCACTTATATAACCAAACACAACTTGCTAACATGTAGAAAATGTTTTCATTTAAATTTGAATTTTTCAATATTATTAGGCTATGGCTGATATGTTGAATAGTTCATTTGTTATGCTGGCGTCGGATGCCTCAGATTAATTAATAAAAGTTAAATGATTGCAGTCAATATTTTGGTGTAGATTTTTATTACCGTTTTATTCTTATTTGTTTTCGAAGCATAAAATATCAAGAAATTTACCTCTCCACAACTGGCTAATTCCATTTAGTCTTCGGAAATATATAGTACAGAATCATAAATCAAATGTGCCGAGAAACTAATAATTTACGCTATTGTTGCATCTTGCATGCATTACATATGCGATGAAGGGAAAGTAATTAAACATCTTACAGTGAACCAAACTAAAGTATTCCAGAAAGTTAATATTTTCTTTGGTCGAATATAATAAAACTGTCCAAATTCTAGCTGAATAGGTCGAACAGATTTGCGAAACTTTTTCATATGCTTCTTTTCTATAGCTGTCCAACCAGTGTATCGTCGCCAACTGTTGAGTGCTTTCTCCGATCTTGTGTACACGTAGGAGGCCACAGTCAGTAATGTTGTCCTAAGAGAGAGTTACAACATCGAAGATATTATAGAAAATAATTAGATTTGGTTACCAACCATGCTCCGACGGTACCAATCATTGTAAGGATGAGCATCCCTCGTCCACTTAGCG
>JAQIWQ010001032.1:0-12409 GCA_034695825.1 Folsomia inoculata
TGCTAATGTGGTTCCGTTGTGGTGCAATAATGTTAATGTGGTTCCGTTGTGGTGCAATAATGCTAATGTGGTTCCGTTGTGGTGCCAAATGCTAATGTGGTTCCGTTGTGGTGCAATAATGTTAATGTGGTTCCGTTGTGGTGCAATAATGCTAATGTGGTTCCGTGGTTCCATTGCGGAGGCATAATGCTAATGTGGTTCCGTTGTGGTGCCAAATGCTAATGTGGTTCCGTTGTGGTGCCAAATGCTAATGTGGTTCCGCTCCGTTATTATTGTGGTTTCGTGGTGCCAGTAAAAAGATAATTATGTGCATTTACGTAGATGAATAATAGATATACCAATTAATAAAAACACTGATAATTTATTCAACTATATAACGATTATGTTCAACGACAAATTACAAATAGCCAATGAATTTGCTTACTCTACAAACTCCATCTTATGGACATCCTGTACATGTCTTTTCAATGAATCCTTGCGATCAGTGCTGTATGCACAGTATGGGCAGTTGAAAACATCTGAATGTTGTCTCACGTGGCGTGCGAGGGTCTTTTTAAGGATGTACCGACGCTCTGTAATAAATAAAAAGTTAAATAAATTAGTATAAAAACAATGTAAATAATGTATACATTTATGCAAACTTTAAAATGATCCTATTAAACTTACTGCAATTTGGAATTGGGCAGTGGAACATAGGAACTTCACTCTCTTTCTTGACGGGTTTAGTAATGGTGAAAGCAGTTTCATCATCATCCTCTCTCTCATTGTTGTCCAGCCGCTTCCTCTTCTTTGTGTAAGTTGTTTTTCCTTCTTCCTTCTTGACTTTAACTTGTTTCTCATCTTCCTTTGCTTGTTCTTTACAAATGTTGCTACTGCCTTGGGTTACTTTTGTTATTTCATCTCTCTGCTTCTGGACGTCTTCCTTTTCTTTTGTTATTTCATCTCTCAGCTTCTGGGTCTCTTGCTTTTCTTTTGTAATTTCATCTTTCAGCTTCTGGACTTGGACCTTTTCCTGTCTAACTTCATCCCTCTCCATTCTTGCTTCCTCCCTATCCTTTCGGGCTTCATCCCTCTCTTTTCGCCCTTCTTCCCTTTCGATCCTCGCTTCCTCAAATTCTTTTCTGGCCTGCTTATTCAACCGCTTTGCTTCATCCTTATCTTTTTTCGTATCCTCATTCATAAGCTTCGCCGCTTCATTTTGTTTCCTGGCTTCTTCTTCCAGCAGGATAGCTTTCTCTTTTTCTGTTTGCACATCCTTCGTTGCTTGCTCTGCCTCCTCATTTACCAGCCTTGCTTCTTCCATAACTTTTTCAGCCTCCTTAGTCATTAGCGTCGCTTCCTCTTTTTCTTTCATTGCTCCATCCATCAACAGGGTAGCTGCTTTCTCACGCTTTATTACCTCTTCTTTTAATGTCATGAGTTCCTTCTTTTCTCTATCTATGTCTTTCATAAACAGTCTCGCTTTCTCCATCTGTCCTTTGGCCTCCTCCGACAACAATCTAGCCGCTTCCTTCTCTTTGTTAGCTGTTTTCAAAACTTTTTTTCCCGTCTCAGCTTCATTTCTGACCTTTTCCATCAACAGCTCAGCTTCTTGATTTTTCCTTCTCACTTCTTCCATCAAGAAATCAGCTTCTTGATTTTTCCTTTTTGTGTCTTCCATCCATAACTTAGCTTCTTGACTTTTCTTTCTAGCCTCTTCCATCAACCGCCTTGCCTGCTCTCCAACCACCTTTGCTTCTTCCCGTACCAACCTTGCTGTCTCCTCCTCGTTACGTGAGCCCTTTTTCTCATTTTGAGTTTCTCCAGATTTTCCCTGTTTTTGCAAAGCTTCAAATTTTTTCAAGAATTCGCCAGCCAGATTCTCATTATTTTCTCTTGCTTTCCGTGCTGCACTTTCTTCTTTGCTTTTCTCTTCTTGCTTTCTTTGTAAAAATACTTGTTCAGCACGTTGCTTTGCAACTCTTTCATCTTCTTCACGTTTCTTTTTCAAAACTTCTTGTTCTTTCTTTATTAAATCTTTTTCGTGAACTGATGGAAAAAAATTTTCAGGAAACTCATTTGGTTTTGGTTTGGTGGCATTCTTTTCTTGAAATTGTTTAAGTTCATTTTCTTTAAGATCTCTCCATTGTCTCGCATCATGAACAGCTTCCCACCCTTGTTCATAATTGTGGACGCATACAACATCACCATCATCCTCATAATCTGAAGCTCTAATATATGCAGCTTGCATGAATATGTCGCGCAGCCAAGGATCCAATAGTAAATCGCGTGAAACAGCTAGTCTTTTGAACTATATGAAATAAATGCATTCAAATTATACAATCACGTCAATCGGTAATTATATTAAACCGATGAAGCGATGCTTACCATCACTTGTCCATGCTGGCGTTCCTCTGCAGAAAGTTTCACCGTTTTATCTGGGTGATACATCATTGCCAGGTTTTTGTAAGCCTTCCTAATTTCAGCTTCTTCAGCATTGGTCCTGATTTTGAGAACCGCAAAGGGGTTGTAATCGTCCTTCTCGTCATTGGAAGGTTGCATCGTGGCATTTGATTGCGATCTGGATGAATGTGAAGTCGACGCCATGGTATAAGGTCAATATTAACCGACTACAAACGAAATAGAGTTGTCACAATTATGCCAATCATACTTTACTTCAGTTTGATGAAAGCTATTTTAAACAAAACAAAAAAATTACCTTCTAATTCAACTTTGACGTGGATAGGAGGGTTGTCAATTATGATGATCCCAGGAGTTGTCTGAAAATTCCCTGTAATTTACACAAAGGTATAACTTTTATGTGGATTAATTGATTGAAAAGAAATGATAAAAATATTAATGATTGCAATTGCACCTAGTTAAAAATATAGTAAGAGCTGCAGGAATGTGAGTGCTCGCTCGTGGCTAAGTACAGTACTCGACTGCTGGCTACGAACGTTGAGCCAGCGTATTTATGAGAATACAATCAACCACCACCACCACAATAAAGCACCACACAAGTTGTGGTGCTTGTGGTTCATTTAATATACCTATCAACGTTGTACAGTGTGAATTGCATTCATATCGCACTGAATGCGGGAAATTTGGCAACGCTGTACACCATCCAGCACACACCAACTGTGTGTTGTTCACAATCAACGGAAACCAGTCGGTCCATTCATTCTAACTTTATACTCCTTCAGAGCAACAACTCCTTCTCCAACTTTTCCACGTCATTGTTTTAAAATTAATTGATTCCTTTTTGAAAATCACAGTTTCCTTCTGAATTTTATAGATTCTGAGTTAATTACTGTTGTCTTGAGTATTTTTTCAATTCAAACTACTTGTGGCGTGACAAATTCTGTGAATTTGAGTCCATTTCCAAAAAAAAAGTAATGGCACCCATCCACGGGGCCATTCTATCAAACCTTGCGTTTGACGCAACGGAGGACAAAATTCGCAAGGAATTGATAAGAATCTGGCCGGAAAGTAAGTTGTGCTTATGTTATTGTTTATAATTAATTCGATTAATTTTTGTAACTCTTAATTATTACCTTTTGATTTCAGTATTCTTTGAGGCCGTTGAGAACAAAACTTTGAAGATAAAATTACTACCTTTTGTTATTGGAACCACAGTGAGGTGCCTGCTATCTGGATTTACGGCCGAATGGTTCGAATTGACCAAAAAAATGTCTACCGAAAGGATTTTACAGAGGAGAATAGTCATGAAAATTGTAAGTTTTCAAATCTCTTTTTATATCCTTTTCTTACATTTATACTTACAAGGGTATTGTGTCATAGGACGAAAACAATGAAAGAGATGAGCAAGGAGGATTTACAGAAAACTTGTGGGCCAACGAACGTCGACAAAATTTTGCATTCTTGGGATGGTCGCATAAGAAATTGACCAATGCATTTCTACCCACCTTCTTGGATTCAGTAAACACCAAAGTGTTTGATGCTCTCTCTAGAACCATCTACATAAATTCTATAAACGTTAATGTGGAAAAACTGGAATTGGCTGGCACCATAAGCTACTCTAAAATAATTGAGGACAAAGGCATTACAAAAGTGACCTACAAAAGAGCTTTTGGTGCATTGCAAGCCTTATGTAAGCATTTTTTTCTTCTTTATCTCTTTTGTTTGTTAAATCTTAATAAACTATGAGCTTATTGAGAGTAATGTCATCTTTCCATCAGGTCTTTTCAACGGAAGTTTTGATGACGCAAATGTAAAAATGAAATTTTGCAATGAGACTCAAAGGGAATTTTGCAAATTGCAAATGGGAATTGGGATTCGACGACCAGACATGCAAGATAAGTTGTGTGTTTTTGACTTGACTGGTAATTCCGTTATCAATGATGCATACATTGTGTAAAATAATTGCATTAACCTATATCATTTTGAATAATAGGTGCTGAAGAGAATGGATATCTATCTATTAGTGACATGTCCTGCTCGGTAGTCGACATGGATAAAATGAGAAACGGCCTTTATTCAAAGTGCTGGAGATGTGGCTCAAGCTATACACTTTTTGGAATAAGTTTGGATTTGGACTATTTTGTTGGCAGATGCAGATGTATTTACGATCCCGAGTAAGATTTGTTTAGGATAATTAATTGTGCACTTCTCTCTGTTTATATTGTTTTATTACTTCCAGTTCTCCTCTTGTCCCTGGTCAGAAAATTGGATATCACTGGAAAGGTGAAGATTTTACAAGACTCAGTGGGGGAATCATGTCACCAAAACATCCCAAAGCATTACCTACTCTGAATATCATGCATAGAAGAATGCAGCAAGACTATGAAAATGAGCAAGAATATGGAGTGATAACGCAAGCCATCCACGAAGAAGAATGGAACACCAAGTCTGTCATTTTCAGAAAAGAATTCAAAACAAATGGTGAGGTTTTGAACAAAAAGTACATTGAAACCCAACAAATAAGGATTCACAAGAAATTGAGGAAACGGGATATTTATGCTGTGGATCTACTCGTGCAAAAGTCTTCCGTTTGGTGCATCGACAGCAAAAGTGCCATCAAAAAAGTATACATTGAAGCTGACACTATCCATAAATATGTAAGTATTTAAAGAAATTATTGATGTAGATGTCACTTTGTCACATTCAAATTTACATTTCATTTATAAATAGAAAAACCATATCGTCCACAATGACAAAATGAAGAGCATTGTCCGAGGGATACAAGAGTTTTCTAAAACTCATCTTCTACTCCAAACAGAGGTGTATTGCGCAGAATATGGTCAAATCGCTGCACCATATGTGGCTATTAATCCGAAACCAGATAAACTGGAATACAAAAAGATTCGGAGTTTGTTGAACCATTGGAAAGATGGCAAACTGAAACCAAGCACTTATTTGGACTTTGTCCTCAAACCTTTGCAATGGAATGAAATAACCGAGATGAAGCTTGGGCACTACAAATGCGCTGAATATTCTGGACTTTCCACAAAAATGTTAAATTTACTGAATGCAATTCAGGTATGTTATTATTATTGTTGATATGTTATTACCATTATCATTATGACGTTTACGTTGAATTTTTTTAACAGAAACAAGCAGTGGAGAAAGCTGCAACTTGTTCATTAAATTTCGTTCAGGGACCACCCGGATGTGGAAAGACATTTACCATCGCAATTATGGGATTGGTGTTTGCGTTGACAGAGGATGGAAAAATATTCATATGTGCGCCCTCCAATGCTGCAGCAAACCGAGCAGCAGAACTTATTTATGGATTAACAAAGGAATATGACTTGCCGATAAAGATTGTTCGGATGATTGCCAAATCAAAAGAAGCAGATGTGGCAGGTAAGTTAATGATGTTGTGATGATGTACTAAATATTTTATATTTTTATCTGTAACATTTTTGAATTAATCCATACAGATGTTGGGTCGGTTTCTCCACCATTGCTTCATGAAATCGTCCATAGCTCTGACGAGTGGAAAATGTGTGCACCAATCAACACTATTAAATCAAGTAATTCATTATTTATAGGATTTATTTGTTACAACAACCTTAATCCCGGTAAAATTTTAATTCACAGAAATCAAAAAGGACGGACCACATTCAATATCTATTGAAGAAAGGCAACAATTATTTCACTTTGAACGGCGCATTGAAATGGAAAAATTGGCAGAGTTCGACATAATTGTCTGCACGATGGCCACGCTATGCGATAGCAGGGCCGAAGACATCAGCAAAAAGTATCCAGTGTCCACACTTATTGTAGATGAAGCTGGCATGCTTACACAACCTGCCAGTCTATTGGTGACCATCGTCAACCCTAAAAGAGTTGCCTTCTTTGGGGATCACAAACAGCTTCCGGCTACAATTGTCTCCTACGCAGCTCAAAATGCAGGACTTACTTGGTCCCAACTACAATGGGCATCCAAGTCTCATTCAATCGCAAGGTAATTGTCATTTTTCTAGTAAACACTAAGTCAGCATACACTTGAGTTGTACAGACAAGAAAAATACACTTTTCGCATTAAATTCATGTTGTAATCTTATTATATTTATTTATACTTTTATAGATCTGACACTACTCCATTTCCGGCCTGGACAATGCTTACAGAGCAGTACCGGATGGATCCAGAGATCAGACGAATGGTTTCAAACTTGTCCTATTCTGGGAAACTGGAGGATGCTGATTGTATTCGGTCAAGAAAATCTACCATTCCTGTAATGCTCAATAAGATATATCCCCGATTCAACAATAGTTCGGTTTTAATAATGGATGTAAAGGGATTCGAAGAGAAAGTAAATAATCATATTAAACTAAAAAAAATTGTAAACGTTGATGTAAAGATTTTAAAAACATTGTTATTTTCTTTTACTATAGGTGGGGACCAGTTCCAAAAATGAAATGGAGGCACAAGAAATTGTACAACTTCTAGGAAATCTTTTACGATATGGTATGGATCCTCACAAAATCACAATCTTGACACTATACGATGCGCAACGTCAGCTTTTGGAGGAACGCGTGCGTTATGCACGACAACTGGTAATAACATTATTATTTCTATATGCAGATTACCAAGAATATTAACAAATCGTAACGTGCATATATATATTCTCCCTAGGGTGTCTCTGTCCGAAACGTGGACGCATTCCAGGGACGGGAAAATGAATTGATAATTTTGACTATGGTGCGAACCAGTTCCGACATTGGATTCGTCAACAACCCCAACCGACTGAATGTAGCACTGTCAAGAGCCAAGCAGAAGCTCATAATTGTATGCCGACTTGAGACTTTTCGACAATTTAAAAGCGGAATTGTACAGGCTCTATGTACTCAAATGGACGAATTAGGTTCCAGGATCTAAGTGAAAGTTGTACAAAATTTTTACTGACTATTTTGCTGTTTTGTACAAAAATTTAAGTTTTGAAAAGATGACATTTTCCTAAATGACATTTACCTTTTTGTTTAAATAATTACGTTAATGTGAAAATTAGTTATATTACGTTATTACATTTACGTAAAATTTATAATCAATTCGTCAGCCGTTCTTGTTTCAAAATTAATATTCAAAGAAAAATAAAATTATATGAATTCAACATACATGAATAATTCCTTTGCTTTACAATATTATACCCACCACATTCTCCTGAGAGCATTTTTTAATTGAATTTATCTAATGAATTTCATGATTTATGTTGGTTGGCGAAAGGACAACCCCCCCCTAAAGCCCCTAAATCTCCCCAGCCACGGGAGGACTTAAGAAGCTCCAACGTTTTCGTCCAGGGACGGTGGCTTTGAGAGAGATTCGTCGCTGTCAGAAGAGCACGGAACTTTTCATTCGAAAACTCCCATCCCAACGGTTGGTGAGGGAAATCGCCCAAGATTTCAGGACGGATCTTCGTTTCCAGAGCTCTTCAATTATGATGCAAACTATTTTCATTTCAAATGAAAGTTGATTATATGAGGTAGTTGAGGGGCACAAATCATTTTTACTCTTTATTCAACGATTAAACATTTAAACAATTTCATAACAGGACTCTTCATTTTGACCACTAGGCCCAACATTTCACTGCAATAAACATGTCAAAGAACAGTTTAAAATCAAAATACGACTATAGGGGTTTTTTGGCCAAGAAAAAACATGAATTGACCGTGGGTTTTGCTAACAGTATAAAGTTAATAATACATAAATCAATCAATTATCTTCGGGTTTAAAAAAGATGTTGGGTAGATAAATTCAGTGTTTGACGAGTTTGAACAAAAAGTTCAAAGGGAATATTTTAAGTCTCGAATCAGAGGGAAGAGCTTGAGTCTAGCTGCACCACACCGTCGTTGTTATCTACAGAGCGGAGCGTTCCAGTTGATTCGCTTTTTTATTCTGTCGCCTACATAAGAGAGTAACAGATTTAGCCAAGAAATATTGAATGCACATAAAATTGGTAAGCGTAGTTGGATTTGGATTACCAGTCCTCGGGACGACGACAGGTATCAAAAACTCTGAGATAATGTTGACCGTCCTCTCCTCCTGAATGAGAAACACTGCACAGCTCTCCCAGCCAGCACATTACGAACTAATCCTGTTTGCCTACTCTTAAGCCCGGCTTCAGGGATTGTGTCCTTGATTTGAACTTTTATCCCGTTATACAGCCAGTCGAGGTGATGGCTTATGGGTTCGTAGGAGTGGAAACATAGGAATCTAGGCCTGCAGAATTTCTGTTAGTTTACCAACAAAACTATATTGATAGCCAAACGCTTCCTACCTGTTCCTGGAGCCCCTGGGGGGACGAAAACACTTCCAGTAACTCCCATACTAGGAGTCAAAGGACTCGATCCCACAAATCCATACTGCCCTGGACTAGGACTGGCTCCCACAGACGCTGAAGTAGATCCAAAATGATAACCTCCTCCTGGACTCGGTGTGTATGGTTATAGCCCACCCCAGGGGAAGGGTTGTTGACGTAGCCTCCTGCTGGGCTTGGCTGCTGTTGGTTGTATGGGGAATATCCATGGTCGGAAGCATAGCCACCGGGTGTGGCAGGGGTATATGGGGTGTTGTGATAGAGGGAGCCGCCAGGGGTCTGAGGGTTAGATGAGTAAGCGGGCTCCCAGTTGTCTTCTTCAGTGCCGGAAGGTCGGGATGGTGTCGCGGAGCCCGTTGAGCCATGGTGGTGGGGGGTTCGGGGTCCTATAGTGGGTTGATGTGACTTCAATTTCTGCTTGTAATTTTATTTGGCATGTTATGTAATGTAAATCTATTTACCCTCGTAAGCAGGGGTCCTACTGCCATCTTGATACCCTGGCGTCCTCCTTCCACCCTCATAGCACGGTGTTCTCGATCCCTCTTGATAGCCAGGAGTCCTCCTACCCTCATAGCCCGGTGTCCTGGCCCAGGTGCTCTCAGCCCTCGGAGTCTTCGAATAAGTCGTAACATTCCCATTTCAATCATTGGGCACATTTTGAACATGGATCGCGTCATTCGTACATCAGTATGAGTACTCCGGTGAGGTCTAAGCACACGAAAATCCCATGAGGATAACTTGTCAATTTTGACCCTCAGAGTTTTGACAGTTGGCATAATCAAGTCTTCAGGGATCCTAATTAACCCGGTGTCGTAGTCCAAAATGACAATCCGTCAATGTCCAACCCGACAATGTTGAAATGTGGGGAAATGCTCCAAGAATTTCACCGTTTCCCGACTTGGTTATGCAAAGTTTCTGAATTGGTTGGCATATTTCTTGCCTAATTGGCCCATTGCAGTTCGCTCAGCGTCGGTGTCACCCAAATTGTGGATTTTAATATTTTGATGACATTCATCCCCCAATTCGTTCATGTACGACTCAACCTGAGTTTCGAGATTTGCAGCTCAACGTGAACCTCCAAAAAAATTCCTTCTGGTCCGTTTGAGTAGCAGTTTTCTTGCTTCATGATGCTAGAGACGGTTAACACCGTTACAGGATTTGATGTCCACGGTTGGCAGGTATGTCATTATTTTGGACACTAGCTGAATAAACCAAACCAAACCAATTTCCTTAGTCACTTTATTAAAGTGAAAAATGGTATTTGGTAAAATTCTGAGATAAACTCTAACCTCATGATCGGACACGGCAGAGTTATCCACACCATCCACGACATGATGGACGAGGATGACCTTGGAGGACTCTTTTGCACTCTCTTGACTCGACATGACCTCACTCCACACGATCTGTGGATAAAATAATGAAAATAAATTGAAATAACTTGAAAATACAAACAAATACAAAACATGCGTTTTTTGAAGTTAGGGATAGTGTTTCTGTTCTGTCATTCAACAGATAGGTGGCAGTTGATGTATGAGAAAAACTCTATTTGTTCGACATCCAACCTTTTATGGTGACCCAAAGTACACTTGCCTCAGGGGGATGACCTTGAGGTTGGCGTCATATTGTAGCCCAGAACCTGTAGTTTTCCGTGATATATAAACTTTTCGAAATCTGACCTCGGGTCAAATTGTAAAAATTCAAATATCGTAAAAAGTCCAGACATCCAACCTTTTATGGTGACCCAAAGTACACTTGCCTCAGGGGGATGACCTTGAGGTTGGCGTCATATTGTAGCCCAGAACCTGTAGTTTTCCGTGATATATAAACTTTTCGAAATCTGACCTCGGGTCAAATTGTAAAAATTCAAATATCGTAAAAAGTCCAGACATCCAACCTTTTATGGTGACCCAAAGTACACTTGCCTCAGGGGGATGACCTTGAGGTTGGCGTCATATTGTAGCCCAGAACCTGTAGTTTTCCGTGATATATAAACTTTTCGAAATCTGACCTCGGAAATTTCTGTGGAAAAGATACGCTGTAAGTAAAATTCTAATCCGATTAATTACCCGCATCATCATATACAAATAATGTGTAAACAACAATAGTTAACAATGTGTATGGTTTCTTAATTTTAGTCTTTCCATACGATGAAGTCGTGATCTTGATGAACTGGAAGTTTCTGAATGAATATCTCATATACCCCAATAATTTCCCAGCACTCGAGGAATTGACTATAAGATTTCCTGGCATCCTTCACAGACAACGGTGCATAAAGAACGTATACAACGCATTTGTTCCGAATGACAGTCGAGCAACTTGTTGGAGTATGAAAAAAGTTGTTTTCGACGTCAGCCACTGTTCTTACAAATGGCTTCCTCCATTTTTACAGCGTGTTGGAAAAATGTTTCCGAATGCTTTACATGTGCGTTGTTGATTTATGAAATTGCATTATGTTGTAGTTATTTAATGGTAATGATACAATCGACAAGCTGTTAGAGTAATTTATGGTTTTCTTCTTACCCTTTGTTTGCTTTCAATTAATATTTTACAAAAAAAGGACTGATACATTTATGTAGAGTTGTTCAAGTGCTGTTGAGTCTCCGTTGAATTTAGTTTAATATTTGTTAAGAAATTTATGTGCATCTACTTTAGACTGATGAAATCTGTAAGCATAGACATACCAAAAACACTGATTTGAAAATTGTTTGTGATGTAATAGTTTCATTGATGCAAAATAAACAAAAAAATTACACAAAATAATTGTTTTCTGATTCAATGCGATAACGAACCAAATTGAATTGTTAAAAAATTGGCCTACATAGTAATTTATTTGGTAGCATTGGCGTAAATTGAAAAATTCAAAGGTAGGCTCGTCTAATTGAAATTCACAAATTCATTCGATTTAAATTCATCCAATTACACATGCTGCATAAGGAACACAGGAACCAAATAACAAGTTCGAACATGTAACTAGCTTTGCTGCAAGGTAATAACGTTGTACGCCCATACACTTCAACTCCGTAGTCGTTCCTAGATCGTCACTGTGAGTAGACCTGCTCCGTGCTCACTGCATCCACTCAAAGGACTACCTCATAAAAATCATCCACTGTTTCACTTATCATTTTGTCATTAAATTAAAAAACCACCAATCACATCATCATGTCGACTATCCAAGTATCTGGAAATAAAACTAGACAAGTGCTCAACAATTATGTTGCTCTGATTCCTAACGGAATTCTCGCCAAATCGACTATCAAGGCTTTGCAAACAAATCGGGTAATTGGTTTTATTATGATGTAATATTTTGTCATTGTCGTGGAATGATAAGCGTTTAGGTTAAATTGGAACATTTGGAATTTTTTTTTAAATGAATGATGCTAAATAATTGTTGAATCAAATTTCTCTTCTCATCACAAGTTTAATTTCTACGCAGATGGATAAAAAAAACAAGGTTGAAATGACAAAGATTCCCTTATTGGGTGGATTTGTCACGAAGATTTATCAACAGTCACTCTACATTACTGACGGCACAGGCTCAATGCGATTACAACTGCGACCATCTGTGTCAGCATTTACGAAGCGATTCATCCAGGAAGGGTCTTCAATTGCTCTTGTGTTTGTAAGTTTTACATTTTGATTGGAATTAAGAA
>JAQIWQ010001033.1:0-12405 GCA_034695825.1 Folsomia inoculata
GAACTGGATGCAAGTTCCGTCACTGATTGCTCTGTCACTTTAATCAAATAAATTAATTTTTATTTTAAGTCTGCCTTAACAAATTAATACATCCATACAGCTTATCCCGCATACGACTGATCCTGGACAGTATAAACATCATTATGTTTGAAACTTCTTGTGGAGAACGTTTGAAATTTTCTATGGAAAAGGCGTATATGGTCACCTCCTGGACACCAAGATCAAAACACCAGCGGAACACCTCGTCCATTTTAATGTATCTTTTACAATAAAACGGCTTACGTAATAATTTTACCAGTTGAAATCCAAACGAATTGTTTCAAAGTGAAAACTTACCCGCGTTCGTGACCTTCCTTTGTTGAAAGTCCCTTGTCTTTCGCAAAGCGCCGATTTCTAAAATTTCGACAATCAAGTATAGCACTTGTTGTACCTTCCAAACAATGACTTACCCGTCCATGATAAGCGCAACGTGTTTTGGAATCTCTCCAGCTTTAAGTATTGGGGTTATCCAACGCTGCAACCAAGTACGCGTGTCTTCATGAATCCACGACATTATTTGAGGCTTAGTAGTTTGTAAAAAATCCAAGATTTTTCAAGCAATTTGTCAAATTACGGGTTTCCATATACCTTACATTGGTCAACAATATGAAATTATTCTGCGTCATTGGAGTGTTATTTAGTTATTTAAAAGTTTTCCTGATATGATTGTTTCATCATTTAAGTTAATGACTTGATAAATGAATAAGTGAACTTTAGCTGCGCAGCATGCATGGACCATTCTTCAACAATGCTAGCATGCATGGACCATCCTTCAACAATGCTAAAAGCTTGTCCAGCATGACATGGCATCTAAAAAAATCACCCTCAAGCAATCCATACAAATGGCATGTAGTCATTTGTACTAGTTTAAAGTATGACATGACATCCAGAATACATTCAAAGTTATATATGACTTACTACTGTGCATGCTCAAAATCATTTACTTCACTTCCCCTCCTGTTATATCACTTCACTTTAAATACGTCATGCCAAATCTTACTCCACGTCATGTTATTCAAAAATTCACGTCATTTCACTCCATTCAAATTTAATTTCTCCTCGTTTCATCAACTTGAGCCTGTATAATAACTGAGTGCGTAACAATACGCTTTTGTAACCGGTTTAGTGGAAAAGTTTATGGTAAACTCTGGTATTTTAATGAGATGCGGTTCATTTACTATGGCATCTCCATGAGTAAGTCTCGTCAGTACAACTCGTGGCATTTTTAGAATTGGAATTGGATTTGCATAAAACTCAAAACTGCTGTATATACTTGATTTCATTTCGTGAGGTCGATTACATTGCAGAGAAGTGAAGATGATGAAATTAGTCACAGGGGGTTTGCTTAGTAACCTAACGAACCAGTCATTACAAAACTTCGGATTGCATGATGAGTACAATTACAATTTTATTTTATCCTTCCTCAGTATACAAATGCCTCTATATACGTAAGAAGACTAATTTGTACAAGTACTTTTTTGCACATTTGGTCATACTGCTTTTCAGGTCCGCTTAACCAAGTTAGAAGCCATATAACTTTCAGGATCGTGACTAATTTATAATTGTCGTAATTTTCCAAATATCCCGTATTATAGCCGGTTCCTTCCATTACTTAACCCTTGAACTTTGACCCAAGGGCAGGGGCTCCAGCTAGTACTTAATAAATCTAAGAATATTCAAGGGACTGGGGCATGTCTTAAAAATAAAGCAATTTTCAATTCATTTATTCGTTGCATTTCTTAAAGAATATCCAAGCTATAGTAATCCTGCATATTATTATTATCGTTTTTATGATTCTTCACATTCAGCCGGATTTCCTTCAATAATGTCAATGAATTCGGCAAATGTGTAACCCTGTAAATTGAAACAATACCATTTCTGTCAAATAAATTATTCCTGTAAATAATCAAAGACTATCCCAACTACTCACTTTAATAACCTCATTAATAGTCCTTCCCATTTTAATAATAAAAACAACGGCATTATTATCAGAATCCATCTCAGAATCAAAACACCTCTTAATATTCAATTAGACTCCATCCAATCAATGGGATTTCCGTTCATTCTGAAATTCGGTCCCAAATCGGCATTGAGGGTTCCAAAAGAGAGCTCATAAAGTAGGAAGGTTCCAATGGAGACGGGGGAAGTGGTAGAATTAATCCCGAGATAAGTATAGCCCGTCACACGAAGGTTTTCAACGGTCACAGATGCCCTGCCATCCCCTGTAAAATTCCCTGAAGGGATACAACTACCGGCGATAGGATTCATGTCAAGGTAGAGGCATAAACGTTTATAACGTTTTGTTCATGAATTTAGTACATTCGCTTAGTTTAACCATTAATATTGATAAACATATAATAACAATTATTTATTACTCACTCACTATAATTATGTTTACATGTCACAAATTTTGCAAGCATGCAATAATAAACAAGGAGTGAAAGTGTGTGCAAATGCACACAGTAACGTACATTGTATTTACACCTACACCACCACCATTACCACCACCACCATATAAACAAACGTCATACGGACCAACCACCACCAACATTACTTCTTTCCCATCATCATCCATATCAATCCACCACCACCAAACCAAAGAAATCCAACACCACCACCACCACCAAGTCCACATCTGGTCACCATTATAAGGCCAACTGCCTTGACCCAACAACCCCACGCTACAAGCCAAAAACCCCATCCTCAACGCAACCCACCAACAGCTCAACCCCCCCTTGGTCCAAGATCAGGTCACCAAAAGTCACAGCCTGGACCTTCGGGGAGCAGGGGGGTGAACTTAGGCCATTCTTGTTCTTATACTCGCGTTGTACCTTATATCTATTTAACCTAGAAAGATATACCGAATAGTGTGATGAGTACTCGTAAGTTTATTTCGCAGTCCACATCTTCAAACCGATTACAAGTTCGAGTTACAGGATGAAATAAATAATTCTACGGGCATTTGTATATTCCAATGTCCCCAAGATATCAAATACTATACATTGCACAATCGTACGGGTGGTGGTATACGCTTGCAATATTTTATAAACAGTGTTAAGTCAAAATATCCCTGAATATAAGTCTAAAACTATTACCATCCGTTCGATTACTGCACGTAAATATGTCGGGGTCCATTGTGGTTGTACTTTTCACTTCAGGTGTTGAAACCTCGGTTGGAATAGTGGGTACTTCAGTAGTGGGATTCGTTACAAGGTTTAAATCAATATACCAAACGTCATCCTTTCCACCATAATGAGTGAATCCTCCAAACAGGTAGATTCGATTTAATTTCGATATTTGTTAAGGTACAGTTTTTGCTTGACACACAGGTATTATAACAAAGTTTGTCAGCTATTCTTTACATTTATGTACTGTTTTAACCATAAACTATGTGTTCTGCGTCACGTCGCAGAGCGCCGGCAGAACCGCGAATTGTTTTGCAAACTTGATACGCGATTACAGTATTGGCATAGACCTCTGGGCATCACATGGTTGGTTTTATTACACAGTGCTTTTGCTTTAATTCTAATTTGAGGATTTGGAGTGAACGTGGGGGTTGATCTCTGAGTGGGGTGAATTTTGGATGGAGATGGACTTGATGAGGGTGGACGCGGGGTGAGTTGGGATTTCCAACCCATAAGTTCAATTACAAACATAAAAAAGGAAAGGAGAAATAAGCTAGAGTAGATGATTACTAGAAACATTAAATTTTTAAATGAAATGTAAGGACTCGATTCTTCAGTGTCAGACACATTTCCAAATTCGCTTTTCGACCTTAGTACAGAATAAAAAGTATGCCAGCTTTCCCACAATTGTCTAAGTCCACCTTCATTAATTTGGGTTAGAATCTGTTTGAAGATTTCAAAAACATTGGCTTGAACCCTATAATACTTATGTCTGACACCAACAACGTCTTTTATACCGTAACACTTGTATTTTCCATGCAATGTTTTTGCTCTAACACGTCCCACCCAGTATGACAAATTTTCTGGATTAACCACTAGTGACATTTTTTCCATATATGGAGAAAACTTTGACAATCCTTCCCATGCATTCGTATCTAATTGGATTATCGATTTCTTAAAAATGGGGCTAATTTTTTTATCTTCAAAATCACGCAAGATGACCCCACGTAGTGCTACATATCCTTGAACCGGGTTTTCATGCATTATACTAAAACCATTTGAAAGTAACTCTTGAAGTGATGAAAACGGTTTGTAAATTTGTGGAGCAATCAAGTCTGATGTTATGAAAAACTCGTAATGTGCAAATAGAAATATACCAGCCAAAAGCAGTGGTTCAATTATTTGTCTTTCAAATCGTTTTGGAATAACGGATTCATATCTACCGTTTGCCATCAAGTCCATGAAATATTTCACAGATATTCTAATACCGTAAAAAGAAAATGAATGTGTTCCTGAGCTATGGATTATGTTGCTGCTAAAGTGCAGTAGAACAAGTGCTAAAGATACCGCGAACATTGTAGCTATCAGTGTAACCCAAACGGAAAGGTGAAAGGCGGATGTCCAGGCCTCGAGATACATTTTTTCTGCTCTTAGTTCATAATCACAATAAATTATATCGTACCCTTCCACTTTAACCAACGAATGCAGGAAAGTGTTTATGTCTTCGTACCAGGCGTCGTTAATTACACTGGAATGCCAGAAGCGACCATTTTTCCTATCCATCATATTGATGTTTTCATGGAGTTGGAAAAATGTGACATTTCCGAAACTGCTCAAAGTTTGTAAAACTCTGACTAGTGGATGACACTCTGCACTTTTTCTTGAGTACATTCCATTATTGCAAATTAAATTACTTATATTTCCCTGGATAAATATATCAACCACAACCGGTGTCCACAGTGTGCGGAAGCTTAATGATGTTATTTTTCGCGTGATGATATTCATAAGATTGTCTTTACAATATGGACAAAACAAGACGAGCTTGGACAATTCTAAGCTTGTTACGCTTGAATACACGGTTGAATTAAGAAATCCAAAGAAAAGCTTCGTGTTGTCCCAAAAATCCGAGTTATACCTCCAATTTCGGGATAAGGATGTTGTAATAATTATTAAAGTATTAAATGGGTGCCCTCTGTGCGTATCCCGCATAATGTAGTCTTGATATTTGAATCGCCTGCGGCGATCCTTTACCCCAAACTTGATGATAAAGTTGATGGTACAAGTTTCATAAAACTTGAAATCCAAAACCATTCTCTGGCCTGCAACTTTCAGCCAAGCGGATTCATTGCCACCACGAGAATCGAATGTTGTATACACAAGTTGATTTGGTTCATTGGCGTGGAGCAGTGTCTCGGTGGTGTCCATGTACAGTAGGTCGTCGCTAAACCGTTTAATTTTGAAGGTGCATTCCCCAAAAGCCTTGAAATTAAATCCCCTCCCTCTTGAATTTTTACCCCATACAAGAGTTGTAAGCGATGATAAAACGATAAGTACAAGGATGCTGCTATGTAAAATGTGATGCATTTTCTGTATTTTACGACAACTTTTTGTTATAACTTTACCTCGGTGAACTGGGGGTCGTTGAAATTGGCGAAATGGAATTTGGCGAACGTTTTGGCGAATGACTACTTTTTTTGTTTCAAATGGTCGTTTTATGGTAACGTGGAATTTGGCGAAAACTTGGTATATGGAGAATTCGACGAATTGACAATTTACTTTCTGGGCAAAAATGAGATGACATTTAAGAAAGAAAGACGCGTCTTATCGCTGCACTGCTACCTTTTTGTTGCTTTTAAACCATCCTTCCCGACGACTGTCCTTGGTAGACTTGTGTTACGGATGTCGTGTTAATATGTCTACCATTACGTCTGCCTTACACCAGCCTTCCTATGTTAGATACGGATGTTCATGTAGTAAGGGGAAATGTCATGACATGCTTCCGCTTCCGCGAAATTTTGCTTCCGCAACAGGCACTAGGTTGCAACTATTGAATAATTTAGTGCACTTTCAGAAATCAAATTCTTGTCAATAAATTGTTTCCTATGTTTCTTGACGAATGTTTGGTTACCCTAAAATGAATGGATTGAAATAATCCTAAAACAACGAGACATTAAATGATGTCGCGTTATCTGCATTGGAAAAACCCTCCCGAAATATTTTAACATGTACAACGAAGCCTCTCTTATAGTTTTCTTGCATTCGATTCTCAACTTCAGGCCAAGTATGAATGATTACTAGTTTTTAAACTAATTTGTATTTTATTTCAAAGTTCTGAAAATTCGACATGACGATTCGCTGGAGCAAATATGTAGAAAAGTATCCATTATGATATGGATTTGCTTGCATACACGTACTTTGTATAAAGGGTTGTATTTTATATAGAATGAAGCCCATGTTAACTTTGTCCTCTTCACTTGATGCAATTAAATATGATTACAATCATGTTTGGTTTAAACTTTAATGATTTAATTAGTGGAATCAAACCAGCTTTGCATGGCATAATAATAATAATAAGTGGTGATGTAAAATGAACATGTAGTACTGTAAAAATCTGTTTGCTATACCCGTACAAAATATTGCATAAAATTTGCCGTATTTTGTTGTTCAGAACATGTTATCAAATCCCACACCCTGCTTACTTGGTAATGCGGCTTGTGGTCAATTCTACTTTATTGGAACCACTTTTATTTAATTCTCTTAATTCTGATACCATTTCCTGAGGAAAACGGAAACCCAAATTGCAAAAGTTCATGATAACGATAATTATTAAACCGACAATTTATTTCGTTCTTCAAGCATTATTTGTTTGGCGATATATGTGGGAAGTGAAAAGCAAAATATAATAATTTAATTGCTGAATTTTTAAACGGTTTTAACTGGTATAATATAGTTTAGAAAATGCCATTTACTTTTATTTTGAGAAAAGCTAAAACCTGTTTGTTCAGCCTGACCAGTTGTATCACATTATGCACGGTTTTGTGCAATGTCATTGTAGATTTTGGCCATTTCAAAGAGCCATTCCTCAGAGAAGAAGGGAATACAACAATTTTAACCAATTCAAATATTCGGCTCCAAATTCGATGTAAAGCAAATTATCCGACGCAGTGGATTCATAATTATGACGATATCGTAAGTTATTTGGACATTATACGGTGTCTTGAGATATTTAGGTTTATTGTTGGTATGACTCTTGAATGATTTAATAATGAGCTTTGCTTAACTTTAGGAATCCAAAAATGCCAATGGTCGGTTCCTACTTGAATGGACCGATCGAAAGTTTTCGGGTTCAATTGATGATGGAGATTACGACTACATTGCCTGGATGCATCTTCAACATACGGCGTTGAAAGAGACGGAGGTTTTGCTTTGTGCTGCAGTAAATGACCCACTACGAGATCAGATCACTGTTAGAATAACACCAGATGATACCACCATATCTATTACTTGGATGAGAACAAGTGGCAAAAATGAAACCGAGAATGTTCCAGGTAAGTTAATTAATTAGTATTAAACGGGTAACGGTGCTTTTTCGTCATACCTAATGACTTTATGTACAGAATACAACTCCGAAGGCGGTTGTCATGTTCAGTTCACGTATCTTAATCGTGGGCTTGGAAAGGGGGGTCATTATTGGCAATGTCAAGGCCCAGGTGGATCACCAGGTCAAATCTCTTTCAGAGAATGCGGTTCTGCCATGTTGTGTCAAAATGCGTATCGGAATATTAAAAAACTGGTAAGCATACTCATTTAATTTTTTTATTAAGGAGGAGGATACTAAGGCTAAACAGTTTTGGATAACAAAATTATCTTGTACATAATTCTGCACAATTCATATGTGGAAACAGCCCAAATGTACGACAGAGGTTGAAGAATTAAACATGACGGCAAAGACATTAAATGGTTTTACACAAATGAGCTTGGAAACCTCATTTTCTGCTGGCACTGTCCTATGTTCGCTTGGAAATATTGTAAGAGCTCAGAGCTATTTTTACTCTGCACCTCCTGAATCTGGACAGGATTTAAGGAAACTGGGTAATTTAATTTTGGATAAGAATTTGTCCAAAATGTTGTCTTTTGTCTGTCTGAAATACCTCATTCATGAGCGTTGTATTGTTTCATTAAATCTTTGCATAGAACTTTCTTGGGATAAAGTAAAACCCTCCGATTTGGTTTGGATGGACCCGTTTGAGAATGAATATTTTGTAAACGAGGAATTTAAGACAAAATGTCACTTTCCAAAATACGGCTTTTCATTTGACCCGTATGGAGCCTTGCTTCAAAATGGAACTCGGATAATATTTAGTAGGTTTTTATTAAGAAATGTCAAGGAAAGGAGTGTAATTTTTCTGATCATATATCTGCTACAAATATCTTTGCAGAAAAAAGCGAGGAGAATAATGCGGATAATACTTGGGTGACGGAAATTGATTACGTTTTAAGTGAAGCTGGACATTACGTGGTACAATGCTTAGGACCTATTTGGAATACCACTGAATGGGTCAATAAAACTAAGAGCTTTACTGCGAAATGTATAAAATTAAAATTTTAATTTCGAAGCATTTTCATCTGTCACAAGTTAATCCAATTTCAATTGAAATTATTGCAGCGATAATTCGGCCAACATTTGAAAAGGAAACTGAAGACATTAAGCTAATACAGGGAGATGAAAATCAAAAAATCGTTTGTTCTGCTAAAGGAGATCCCAAGCCAAATATAACATGGGAGAGGGTAAAAGCTTTAATCATCATTATGTATAAAGGTTTTCGGTGACAATTGAATTCCTCTTTACATGTTGCTAAGATACATCTTCCAACCATTTCAATGAACGGTGGGGAGTTGGTTTTTGGTAAAGTGGAGAAATTTATAGCCGGCTTCTACGTGTGTATTGCAGCCAACCGGTTTGGACACGTTGCCAAAAAAAGGTTCATTGTATCTGTTGATACCTCTACAACAATTGGGACAGGATTGCTCATTGGGATATTAAGTGTTGGGGTACTTGTAGTCATCCTCGTAGCTGGTTTAATTGTATTTTACTGCAAGCTTCGAAGACTATCTGGCCGGATTGCGTATTTAACATATGAAGAAGTCGAACAGTTTAAGAATGGGGTCCCGAATAAAGATTTAGCAGGGGATGAGACTGCCGACAATGCTAACAATGCTTCCATCGATTGTATGCCTTATAATTCCAAGTATGAGGTTGCAAGGGATAAAATTGTTGTGGGTAAGAAGAGGGCCATTTATTTTCAGGTTTTAATCCCAGAAGTTTAGGAAGCAATTCTGATATTTTTGCTTTCCAATGAAGGGGATAAAGTTTTAGGAGCAGGTGCTTATGGGACGGTGATAAAAGGAACAATTATACTTGATTCTGGGCCTAAACATGTAGCATTTAAGACTGTTCGACGAGACGTTGATGTTAGCTACCTTAAGGCTTTGCTTTCCGAGCTTAAAATCCTGGCCTTTATCGGTGAACATCAAAATGTTGTTGGACTGGTTGGGGCTTGGACCTCAAATATTAAGCACAGTGAGATTGTAATACATATGTACAAATTATTGTCATATGTAAGTCTTGACTTTGTTGTTATGAAAAACTTGCAGGAGAAATTTTTGTGGGTGTTGAGCTCTGTAAAACATCGCTTGTGGACTTTTTAAAGAGCAATGCAAACCGGTTTCAAAATTTCTTTCAAGATACAAATTCGGGAAAATATATTCCCGGGTAAAACTATGCCAGCACTTGCATATGTCCTTAACGTTGGTTCTAAAATATTTGTGCCCCTTGCCTTCAGTAGAAGCGGAAACTATGAAAATTCAATTACTAACCCCACGTTTTCAACACTAGAGCTTCTCCGATGGGCTGAAGATATTGCGACAGGAATGGATTTCTTGGCTTCCAAAAAAGTCTGTATATTCCAATAAAACTTGCTTATTCTGAGCTGTTTTCTGATAACTTAACCGATATTTAAGGTAATACATGCTGACCTAGCGGCAAGGAATGTTCTTTTGTCTTTCGACATGCAAGCAAAAATTTGCGATTTTGGTCTCGCGAGACAACTCGTTGATTATAATTACACGAAATCTCAAGTGGTAAGAAGTCCGATTGTAATAAATGACATTATGGGAATACTTCCCGGACTAAAAAGTGTACATAATTGACTTCACAGTGTCCACTACCTTGGAAGTGGATGGCAATTGAGGCCTTGAATCAAATGAAGTTTTCAACCCATTCAGACATTTGGGCCTATGGAGTAACGTTATGGGAAATGTTCAGTTTGGGAAATAACCCGTATCCAGGAATGGCATGGCAGGTGGATTTTGTAGATGTCCTCTTGGAAGGAATGCGAATGACCTGTCCACCATACGCTAATGAAGCCATGTAAACTTGGTTTTATTAATAAAATAATCCATTAGTATTTTATAAAGTGATTTGAATGTAATATTTTGTATTGACTTTTAGATATGATGTCATGCTCAAATCATGGAGCGAAAATCCAAAAGATCGACCAAGTTTTGGGGAAATTATGAAATTATTAAAGGAGCAAACGGCTGCACTGTCTTTATCTTCTAAAAAGACGTATGCTGATTACAGGAACGTATTTTAAATACAATTTGTGATGTTTAAGCCTCCATGACGTGACAACTTTAAAAATTCGAGTAGTTTCTGGGACTTTTCTTCTCTAAATTTACTTCCAAATTACTTGACCACGGCGAGATGTGAATTGTAGGTGGCGACACTTGACTCGAAATAGTTTATTTATTTGCTTTTTGCTCACTTTATGCCTTGAGACAACTGCGATCTTAAGTCAGCTCCCTGCTGACGGATATTAACTATACAATCTTTGCCAACAAGCCTTCTTGATTAATTTATTAAAGCTTTATGCACAGATAACTTGTGACAATATTACAGCACCAAGTTGTTCACATTCATACTATTCTATTAATAAAAGTGTTTATCGTAGTGCTGTACTTGAATTAATGTATACTACTGCCGTTATTCGTTTTTAATATTTCTACAGATTATTTAGAAATGCTCGTCTATGTAGAAATGTATGGGAACCTGTCTTGGATGTAATGTAAAAGATATTTGATGAGAAGGACGATAAAGGATGCAAAGATATGATGACCAGCTTCAAAATTAAGACTAACCACTCCTAAGGATAGCCCTGCAGCAGTCAAGATGAATAATGTCGTCCATGGTCATGTTCTCCTGTGGGGGTTTGTATGTGGTGCCAACCGAAATATTTCCGTCCTTCCAACTCTTGCATAATAAATACCGCCATAGAATTAGCAAAAAACTTTACCCGGTTATTTTTATGGCATTTTGAATCCATTGCTCATTGTTCAAGTTCTATTAAAGTGTTCACAATTACAAACTGAGAGTGATATACAAAGGGGATAGGATATTAAAAATCGCTTTTAGAATTTTTCCCCGAGTCCATATGACCGGACTAAATTTTGGAATAGGGATAAACCAACAGAATCAAAAATTTCCGCGAGTTAATTCATTTATAACATCAAGAACCATTCAGAGGATGGAAACTTCACCTCAAAACACTTTTAAAGGTTAACAAATCTACGCTAAAAGCTGTTTGACGGATAGTTGTACTTTTGTCTCCATTGGATACTTGTCACAAAATTTATTTTATTTAGAAAAAGATTATTTATGAGATTGTATTTTAACAATACGTTAGAATGGCTCAGTTCATGAACTACTTTGACAATGAATTAAATGGATATATATTGGTCTGCCTATTGTTCAACATATAAATCCTCTCGTAGTTTAATTAGGATGGGTCAAATTGTGCAAGAGTAATGCTTTTTTGAATGTATGATTTGATTACTTTCTAATTGAATGAGGGTTGTGCAAAAACTGAGGTGACTCTTGGCATGTGAAGATTAAGGCTGAATTTTGAATCCTTTTCTCATACTTTTTTTGCGACATACTTTTGTCCTTAAATTTCCAATAGTTATTCGACCCCAAAATTTCCAACTTTCCCACCTGACTTCTACAATGAAGGACAGTATTGTTATGAAAGTAAAGACAATCCAGTACACAAAGACAACTCCAAAAGACGAAATTAGCTTTAACCCTTGAACATCTTGCTGCTCATTATAAAAACGACGCCTCCAATGACGGTAATGAGTGCCCCAATACCTTTCCTCAAACCATTGAATAATATGAGAGGTAAAGTACAAATTAGTCATGTAGAATTTGAAGGCTTCCGCCATATAGGAGTAGGCCATATAGTGCAGTGTGGCAACTGTAAATATATCCTTGATAATGAAGCAGCTTGTGCCATTGACCAAATTAAGCATTATCCTGTGTTGACTAAAATACTTGTATCCAGGACCAAATAGTTGAAGCAGACCTTTGGATTTACTCAAGTTTTTGTAGCTGACTTGATGG
>JAQIWQ010001034.1:0-12402 GCA_034695825.1 Folsomia inoculata
GCACACTCCTGTACTGCACTTGTCTGACTGACATGATATGACTTTCACCATCTTTATTTTGCATTTCATCAGAAACATGATCCCTGTTGCTATTTTAGGCCCACGTTCACGTTTCCTTTGCTCACTCGTTCCCATGTGCAAATTTGTGTTTAAGCGTTATTTATAACTCTTAAATATAGACTTTCTCCACGAAACTACATGCAACGTTTCATGCTTTAGCCAGTCAGACATCATTATTATCATCATTATGGCAATAGAACTAAAACTGACACTGCACGTTTTTTGTCACTTATCTAATATTCGATGACGCACTGCAGATCAATTTTAGCATTAACTTCCTCAATAACATTCCTGACGTTGTCCCTATACCAAACCAAAGCAATCAAACGTTCTTGTTTAATGGATTTCATCACATTTCAAATCATATCAACTATGTAAGTTACTAACATCTAACATATTTACCCTTAAACTACTAAGCAGTACTGTTGAGGTTGCAATGTAATACAACAATGCAACGGCATACGTTTTACTTTTTGTGCCATGAATGATGATCATGAAAATGCAGCGGTATTTAACTCTGTACTACCACCACCGACACAGCGGAACGTTACTTTTTTTGGATGGATGGACCGGTGGTGTGGTGTTATGTTGTCTAATCTTGTGGGGCCACTGCCACAGGTAGTAGGCCCTAGTAAACAGTGAGTGAGTGCATGCATTCTTCACTCGAGTAAAATAGAATGAAATAGTGGTGAATGGTGGGGTGCATCCCAATTCCCATAATATTACGATATCGCTAAAAGTCCATCGAGTCACTCACCTACCAAAGACCCCAAGCCCAACATACGACTCGATTCCACAGAGGGTCCTATGTATTACGTACATCGTACCATACCATACCATAACGTACTACAACTAACTACAGGAAACTAAACTAGTATTGCAGAAATTGAGACAAAAAATGCAGTTTAATCTTTGAATTGAAGCCGTGTTATGTTATGTTGGTGTATACAAGCTCATGCAAAATGTGTATTATGCATGTCCTTGTTAAAAGGTGTCATTTAAGCACTGGGGTTGATTTGTACAATTCGGAAGTTGGGATGGACATGGACGCCCCGTTCATGTCCTCGTCTCTCTCATCTGCTCTTTCCTGTTGAAAAAGACAAATCTCGGTGCATGGCATTATTGGATGTACAGTGTGTAGGCAGGGCAGGGATAAGTAAGTAAGACGGAACAAAAGTCTGAAATGAATACTGTCCGACCGAGAGCATGGCAAAGAGAGCGAGTGAAACACTTCAACATAGGGCCAGACAGTCAAGTCATGAGAATGGAACTCGACTTGCTTCATCCATCCCTATATTAATACGCGTGTTTGTCTGTTTTTCGGGTCAACTCATTATGAAATTTCAATGATTTTTGGTATTTTATTTAATCATTTATTATTTTAATACTGTGAACTAATTGTGCGAAAGCAAACCCATGAGACTGAAACCCCCTCACCTATGTCCCACTGTCTTAAAATTTTATTTCGCCAATATCATATCTGTGACCTTTCCCTGACCTAAGGGGAGATTCAAAGGTCAATAATTCGTTTTCAGAGTTGCATATAACGACTGATTTGAACTTTAGCTCCATGCGCTTCACACATCTTGCGCAATGTCGATATTTAGTTCATGAGAACTCTACGTCGACATGACACGATTTTTTTCATTTGGCGAGGCGATTGCCCTGAAACTACTAAGCATGAACAAACTGAGATACTATGCACGCACCTTCCGCAATGTCGAATTCGACTCCACGACTACAACGCCACCGCGTCGACATGTGGCGATACGGCGTGATTGAATGCAGACTCAGACTTTACGTATCTTAGGCCCCTCCTTGTCGACCTGTGTCGATACGGATTTCTACGTAGCAATTGACATGAAATACGTTGAAAACTGTATTGCATTTTTGTAGCTTTGGCTTTGGTGATTAGGTCTTGCAACATAGATTCACATGCGCTTACGTCTGTCTGCTAAATACGTTCATTGCTTATGTATTTTGTAGTTCATTTCTCATTCTGATTGTCGTTAATGCAATGTGCGAATCTCTTTGAACACTTAAGAACAGGTCCCTTCCTGCCCGGTCACTTTCATTTTCCATTATTTACCCATCCCTTCTAAAATAAGTACCAAACATCATCGTTATAGTGGGGCAAGTCCCATTGAGAACCTTTTAGGACCTTGCATCATCACCATAATAATAATATACTATGTAAATTTAAATATCTACTACGCACCTACCTACACAGCATGCATACTGTCTGTGTGTAATCCCCAGGTTATGGGTTTTGATTTCCTATGTACATACCGAACTAAGGGACCCGTCTGTCCCTTACCAAAACATTCATTTTGCATAGTAGAGGGTTTTACGTATAAATAAAAGGGTCAGATTCAATCCAGGAGATCAAGTAGAGTAAAAGTCCAGGCTGAAAGTGGCAGTTACTTACTTTACGTACTGTACTGCTCTTCTCTTTCCTGGTCTACTGTAATGAAACAGAAAGAGGGGCTTTTTGGGGGTAGTTTTTGGGCCGAGGGCGGAGTTAGTGTTATGTTAGTGAGTGACTGACTGAGAGAGTGTGGTATGGGTGATGTTTTGTGAGTGTGATGGCATACAGTCTCCTTCGTTCTTTACTAGACGCAGACATATAAGGTATAGCCAAGTCAGTCAGTGGCATTACCTACTTTATTAAGTTTTTGGAACAAATGATTTATGGGAATGTCTGTCTGTCCGTCGGCCAACTTTCGAACCGTTCAATTTAAAAAACTTGCTTTCACCAATCGATTACTGAGGTCATTTTCCAGGTCAAGTTCATTAATGAACCTTTCCCTTCAGGGTCCTTTCACAACGATCCTGCATTCAAATATAGCAACCGTACTAACATTCGTGTCTATCGTTAGTTTTTTAACCCTCTTTTCATATGCGGCCTCCATTATCTACGAGGTCACGTGACCTTAGGAATGACCTATACAACAGTATAAGGGTCATTTGACCTCCCATGGCGCCAATATCATACTACACAATGGTAGTTTCTGAAAACAAAAATTGCCGTAAACAACTCAAAAAAACTGGATTATCCCAAAAAAACTCAATTACAACAAGAATCTCAATTTTCCAAAAAAACTCCCATTGCATCAATTTGAGCTTTTTGGAGTAATGTGGGTTATTTCAATGGTAATTTGAGTTTTTTAGGCAGCTTGAAAGGTGAAAGATTAACTTAACTGGGGCATGCTGAGAAAATTCTGAAAAAAACTACCATACTCTTGAATCTTTAGGCTAGGCCACCTCATTTTGATTAAGGTAGGATTTCGCCAGACGTGGGCAAAATATTAATTGAAATTATTACAAATTAGTATTTTGTAATTTGCAATTAAAAATTGTCAGGATTTGTATTTTGTAATTTGTAATTGACAATCGAATGCAGAGTATTTTGTATCAAAGTCACATATTTTGCACATCTCTGGATTTAGCATATATTTTATAAAAAGTATATAAATTTTAAAGGCTAATAAATCTTGCGTCAAATTAAATGAGGTGGCTTAGCCTCCTACACAACTTCTCCACCTTTGTTTCACCCCTTTCTTACCTCCGTTGAGTAGGGTTTAATACCAAAAGGAATACCACCACCAGCTCAACTCTTGCTAACCTACGAAACACAAACCAATGCATATTATTATTATGTTGTTACTTATTCTTCACTATTACTATTACACCTAGTTTGTTGCTGTTGCTACATCTATTCATTTACTTTACTTACTTTAGTCTTACACAAAAGTTGCAACTGCTACATGCTACTGCATTACATTTATTTATTTCATTATTTATTTACTCTCAACAAACAGCAATATACACCAGGTTTCTCTGACATTTTTACTAATCAAGTCATTTTTACTACTATTGGACAAGACTCTATTTGGATTGGATGAAGAAGAAATACAAATTCAAGTAAGCATAAATTACAAATCAAAGTTTTAATAAGGGCTTCCTCTCTTTGAAACCACATTTCTCAGGGGGGTCGAGGGTGGGGTATTAAAAAATTTCACAACTACACAATCCAGTGACAAAATAAAGTTTAATGGTTAAATTCTTAAGGTGAATACAATAAACTAGTAAAATACAGTGGTTTTTCTAAGAAAATCCGTTTAAAAAACGTTGAATAAGTGCTATTTTAGCATGTTATAGCCAGATAGTTGGCCAAGGTATAATCAGTCGTTATAAGCATTGGTTATTTCGCAAAAATGCAAATAAATATAACAAATAAAAACAATATAAAATTTTTAGCGTTTAAAGATGATTAAACAGTGAACACTGTCTCAGCAGGAGATTGATTATAATAACTCCTCGACCAACTATCTTTCAGATTTTTAAAACTTATCGATACCCAGATAAGTTATCTCGCCACCGATAAGACTTTATCTCAGATAACGTCGTTTAATCGGAACAACACGGGTTTTTTGGAAAAATTGTTGTGCTTTACTGGGTTTTTTTTGTATCATCTTGTTTAGAATTTAATCTTTGAAACTTGAAATATTTAGGGCATAGTGCATAGGAACATTTTTGATTTATGACATTTATGAATGTGTTGTGGTGACCATTTAATTGAAAGTTTTTAATTGATTTACAGTATCTACGATAGTATGCTTATTCGTACTCTTTTCAGTGCTCTGTGCTGGTTGTAATTATCAAGCTAAAATTACGAAAAATCATCGACATATGACATACCCTGAAAATATCGGCGATGATTGGTTTGATCAAAGTTGGAAATTTCGACCTGAGGTCATGACCTAAATTGTCATTGTTCAGCTAGTCAACAAATTGTTTGAGATTGCACATCTACAGTGAAAAAACGCTCAACGTAATACCAGGCAGAACGATATAAGTCGCCTCTCGGTGCGATCAAAGGCTGATTTTTTGCGATTTTCTGAAAACAAGATTGAGCAAAAGTTATAGCATTAGGCTTAAGGGAAGATCCGAAAGTTATCTAATCTTGGGGATTTTGTTTTTGACTTACTCCTCTTTTTAATGTTCATTTTAATGTTTACAGGAAAGCTGAAATGAACAAGTGAATCAGACAACGTAGTCGTCCCACCGCACCGCGTGACCCCACATCGTGCTCTTGACGTCCCGCTACAGAATGTGTAGGGTGAAAGAGATGATGTCCGAGTGTGACGAAGAAGTCCGCTAAGTCGTTATGAGTGACGTAGCCCCACCGAAGGGGCAAATCATCCTGGACCGACTAAAGAAGCGGTTAGAGGGGTACCGTAATCATCATGACGAAGCCAAACCTCGTTTCGAACAAACGGTTAACGGTGTCAATGAGGAGCAGAAGAAAGAAACTCTAATCCTACGACAACGCTTTGTAGACTCAAAGACTAAAAAGTCTCAAAAGAAGGGGGACAAAAAGGGGAGTCAAGATTCGACAAGTGTAAGTGAAAATATACATTTTCTCGGTTTAGAGTTGAGAGTCTAATTATAATTTCCTAACCTAACTGAGAATTCGAAGAAACTGAAAGATACTTACGAACCCGAACCACCCGGTGACCTGTAAATTTAAAGACCGTATTAGACTACATAAATTTCAAATTTGTTTGAACCACATTAGTTAGAAATTGACCTGTGATTTATCTCGCCTTCCGTGTCCATTAACCACCCGAGCTAACGCGTCAAACGATTATTTTCAGTGAAAATGTTTCACCAAGTGACAATTTCTAGTGGCACCCAGAAATGCTACGATTTGGTCTTTCACGTCCGCTAGTTCAATATTACTGCTCTTACCATGGGTTTATTAATTGAATTATTTTGCCATTTGTATGATGCAGGGTGGTACAAAGTCTCACAAACGCGGAGCCGATGACACTTCCTCTGACCATAACAACACTGCTGACAATGGCTGCTACGAAGCACCAAAAAAGTTGCCCAATTCATCCCCAGCATTTTCAGGGTCTGGATTCTCTCCAAATAAGGCCCCATCAAGATCGAAAGCGAAGTTCCAGCATCATCCTCCAGAATCAGGTGGTCGTGCTCCAAAAAATGGTCTTGCGCCGCCTTCATCCCAACACCCCCACCCACCCCATCAAACCCTTGGTAATAACCCCCAGCCTCAGCAACGACAACCACCTACTTCTGAACCCAACTCGGCCATGCACCCTGCACCTCACCATCATCAGCTGCACCATTTCCAACACCATCATTTAGATTCCTCCTTCAAACAGGAAGTGGGTTCTTGTTCATCATCTGGTTATGTGGATTTAGACCAGTGTGCCGCTGCCCTGGAAAAGGATGGCCCTGATCTTATCAATTCTGATTTTGAAACATTAAATGACCTCATCTCCGAAATATCCGACTTTTCTTCAGCTGACTTTATGAAAGACTTTGACTTTGGAGATGAGGATGTGAGCGCGGACAAAAGTGAAAGTTCACTTGGTGGTGGCATTTCCTCTTCAAATAGTACAAATCTCAGTTGTGGTCATACTGGTCTCACGCCTATAACTCCAGCCACAAATTCCTCAATGATGCACTATTCTCATCCCGGTGTCAAACTGGAGTCTGGTAGTGGTCACATGGTTGGTATGATGGCTGGTGGACATTCACAACAACAACAATGTGCCGGACCATCACCTTCCCCTGCAACAACGGCCTCGCCACTTGCCTCCCAATTAGCAAATACCAATGGTTCTACGCCACCCTATCTCTTCTCAGCATCTGCCGACCCTAGTGGTTCACCATCTGCATCTTCTGCTCCTAAAGGGGGTCGTATACAACCTTCTCTTGCCGGTTCCTCCCTCCCAATTGACTCCCCGGCTGCACAAACCCTTAAACAAATGGCAGAGCAGCACCAACACAAGCAACAGATGGGTGGGGGTGCTGGGACACCAAATGTTAATTCTTTCAGTAAGAACGCCTCACCTGCACGATCTCCTTTCAATGAGTATGGTGGCGGTGGTGGGAATAATAACAACGACTATATGGGTGCTAGTTCCAATGGGAGAGATTTTCCCTCTCATCCTCCAGGGGCTGTGAATGTGAAACAGGAAGTTTATTCTCCAACAAACCAGCCTACTTTCTCTCCAGGTTATATGGATGTCAACCAAGTTAATCACGGAGTCAAAAGTCAAGGTCAGCAACAGGTGCAAAGGGGACCCGCTCAATCTCAGCAACAACAACAAATGAGTCATGGTGGAAGAATGGGACAAGCACAACAGCAACAAGTACTTTCCCCAGTCCCCAAGTCTTTCAATCCTGGAATGGAGCCTCAATCCCTTATTCCTGGACAATCCTTCATCACCAGACCGCCCAACAACGCCGTCATAAATAGTGTTAATGCCAATCCTAACAATCCATCCAGTTATACACCATTTCCCGGTGGAGGAACAAGTGGTCCTGGTTCGATGCCTAATCCTAATCAGCAACAACAGGTACACAAAACAGTAATGTGTCTAAATTAAAAAGCAAGATGAATTTCTTGGTCATTATTAAGCATCGAAGATGCTTTATGTGAATGATCTGTCTGTGTGTTATGTGAACAGTGAAATCGTAAAGCGGTACTTTGTGTCATGACGTATATATATCCGTCCGTAAATTCTTCGATACTTGATTGAGAGAATTTATCGTCGCTTTTTTTAAAACCCTAAATTTGTCAAATTTCAGATGGCTGGCCGTGGATCACCGTCAGGTCCAATGGTGATAGATTCTAAAGTGAGATTGGCCCAACAACAAGCACAAGCACAATATTATTACCAACAACAGCAACAACAAAACCCAAACCTTAACGCTTCCATGGTAGTCCCGTCATCTCAATTCAATCCTAATGGCTCACAACAAGGACAAACCATTAACTTTACGCAGCAACATTTGCGAATCGGCGGACCTAGTGTGTCAAGTGGTAACGTAGGGAATATGGCCCCCAGAATGGGAGTCAGTGGTATGCCTCAGCCAAATATGAACCCTATTCCCGGACCTGGTGGATCGCGACCTCCACAACAACAACAATCGCCTTCAAATTCTCAACAGCAACAACAAATGATGATGAGGCAGCAACAACAACAACAGCAACACATGGCTCAAGAACAGCAGCAACAACAAATTGGAGGCATGGGTCAACCTTTAATGATGAACCGATTTCCAGGTACGGAGTTTAACTGACTAAAATATTTAAGTATTCAGAACAAATGCTATATGGGAATGCTCTGTCCGTCCGTTGTCTCCCTAACTTTCGAACCTTTCAGTACTTTAGAATTTTGTTTTTGCTAATCGAATACTGAATCCATATCTCAGATTAGCTTACCAATATATTATTTTCATATTTCCTACAGGAACATTAGTTAAGTTTGTTGTTTCTTAATCTGAATCAGGTCCCAACGGAGCACAACGTCCACCTATGCAACAAATGATGCCCCAATCGCCTCAAATGATAAATCAACAACAACCACAATCCCGCCCCATCATGCAATCGCAACAACAACAAATGTACAACAATTCCGGAGGGAGTCAGTCTGGAATGGGTGTGGGACCTTCTCCAATGAGTAACATGCATATGAGACAAATGTCCCCATACAATAATGGTAATCACAATCACTTGATGGACTCCAATGGGCCTCTGCAGCAACAGCATCCTCCAATGGGTAGTGGTCAAGGTCAAGGTCGAGGGGAGTGGATGAGTCAGCAACAACCGCAGTATCCCAGTATGGGTAGACAAGGCCCTCCCAGACCCAACGTGCAAATGTCGTATCATTCAGGCAAGCACTTTACTTTTCCTTTTCACTACTACATATTTTGAACCATTCATATAACGAAATTTCATTATCCTTATTGTTTAGGGATGCCTATGCAAATGCAGCAACAACAATCCCCCAGTGGTGGAATGATGCCCAACTACCCCCAACAACAGCAAGGAATGATGCCTCCGCAGCAGCAGATGGGCTACAACCATAATCACAACCCCCAAATGCAGCAACAACAACTAAGTGGCTTTAACCAGAAACAGCAAGGACATCCACAGCAGCCTCCGCCTAACTACCCTACCAACTCATCCTATGGCGTTCCCATGAAGAGCAACGGTGGTATGGGTCAACAGCAGCAACAAATGTTCACCCAAGGAATAAAACTCCCCCAGCAGCAGATGCCCCTTACCAATGACATCAATATTGATCAAATGCTTAACAATATTGCCGATGACCCTTCCGCATTCTCAGCCGGAGACACGGCAGACTTGTTCCATTCCTTAGATTCCAACTACTCCAGTATACTTGACAATTTATAATATTAACTGTAATCCCTGCTTTAACTAGCTATTTAGGTTCCTAGTTAGGTAGATAGATTTTCCCACACATCCCTACTTAGTTTTTTTTAGTAGAGAGTTTAGCTTAAACATATTATATCCCAGAGTTCAGTTGGAAATTAACTTAACTTACTTACTACCACTGCCACCTCAAGAAACAACCAACCACACAAAACCAAACTTAGCAAACCAAAAAGGCAGTTGATGTCGCGAAAAGTAGGAATGCATTTTTGCACCACTATTTTCAACGCTCTTAAATTATGCAAAAAAACATTTTATTCCCTGAACAATAATCACTTACTTTCAGACATTTTCAACTTTTCCCCATTTCTTCTTTTAACTTTTTCAACAATTACTTACTGTTCCTAACAATATTCCATAACGTAATTCATGATTTGCATGTAAATCCATGAACTAAATCAACCAAAAACCAAACCCACATTACTACTACCTACCACCACTACTTTCTTCAGTACTTAAGGCCAATAATCCATCAATCATTTTTACTATTAATAATATTAAAACAGAAACTTAAAACTTTCGAACACAAAAATGAGCCTAACTTAGGGTCAGATGATTATATACTTTTCTCCAACTTTTTAGAAAGTTTCATAGATTTTTAAAGGACATTAAAACTTAAAACTAATCAAATACTAATCATACCAAGACTAACTAAGACTGTAGTGGATAGATACCTAATTAAAACTAGACTGTCACACAAACTGGTTATCACAGATAACCAATTACATAAACTTATCTTAAAGTACTACTATCTAATCTCATATTCATTACTACAAACATTTTACCCTTGAGTAGGTTTTGTATACGCAACGTTGCTGATGCACATTATTACATGACCACCTTAAAGGGTTACATGTAGTAATATAAACTTAAGACATTGTGTACTTTAATATGCAAAAATAGGTACATATACGTACGTGACTTATCTACATGTAACAATACCTTTTTTATATATTGTTACCATTATCACTAATTCTGATGATAATTACCAAAAATTGACAATTCTCTCCTTATGATACTCGCCCCCTTGTGCTTGCTTCCCCTTCCTCCTCCCCCTGTAAATTTCTCTCTTTTTAATCTATACATCAATTAGCCTGGTTTGTATTTCTAGTCTCGCTCGATTTTATCATTATTTTTTTTATCAATCTCACAAAATCACGAACCATGAAGGAAGAAAAAGATGTAATAACACAAATACATACATATATAAAACAGCAAGTGATCATTTTTATATATATTTTATACCAACAATAATACTTTATTTTTTAGAATCAATGCCAAAAACCAGTTGTAATAATGTTAATTTAAATAATTCCCATCATTATATTTGAGGGGTATATTACATGTTTTAATTAGATTATCGCAAACATTGTTCCCAGATCCTGTGTCACCGTATTTTCTAGCTTTATTTCGTTTTAATTTTACCATGAAATGGACAGGACACAACAGTATTTTAATACGTATCTTTTTTAAAATACCCAACGACCAACAACATATTGCAGTACTTGTATTATTTTATTATTCTCGTCGCACCCACCCAATTTAATGCCAGCCAATTAAGGAACAACAGTGTAGGAAAACTTACATAAGGAGCTGTTATATAATAATTAATTATATATCTTATGAACAAATGTCAAGACTTTTATACAACAGTACAGCAGCAGAATTATTAAGCAAAGCAACAATTAAATAAATATACAAGGATAATAGTTTAGCCTAATAATGAATAAATTGATAAGAAACGTGACATTTGTATAAACTTGTACAACTTATAGAGACTTAAGAAAAACGGTGTAACGTATTATAAATGTAACGTTATACATTATTATGCAACCCTTGCGTGGTAGGGATACGCAATTACATAAATGACGACGGCAGCAATTATATAATTAATAAATACAAAATATACTACATAATAATAATACATGAACATCGATACATAATAAATAATTTTATTTATGTCGAAAATATCAAACATTATCCTCTCAATTTGTCAATTCAGACATTATTATGCGAACATAAATCTTTGCTATTTTGGTCGCATAAATGATTGCATAACATTTACATGTAGTAGTGGCATTTGTCAACGTAGGAAATTCATATATTGATAAAGTTCAACATAAATGGACATTATATTCAAATCAAACTCGGTTTTCAATATGACGCAATTTCAATCAAAATAGTGCATGATTCGTATGTTTGTTGTACAACGCACAGAGCAGGCTGAACGTTTTGGGTGCCAGTGAAGTGAAATGAAGGCATTATCTGATTTCGACGAATTGATCTTTGCAATGGCTGAGACGAGGTCGAAAAGTGGTCTAATCGAGGCAAAACCATTCAAACCTGCAGCCAAGATTGTGAAAGCAGCTCTGCTGGCTAGGTCCTAACTGTGGAAAGCTGACCATCCCCCACGCATTGACCAGGAATTTCACCCTGCAATTTTTATGTTCCCAAATTAAAAAAAAATTCTGAAGAGATATGAATCTGACAATGAGCTAATATCCACCGTGCAAAAATTGCCTTGAATAGATTTTCGAAACAATTTTTTATTGTGAGGGAATCAGGGATGTATTGAACTTTTGGAGTTTATGTTGAAAAGCCACAGAATGAATTGGAATAAATCCTTACAATATTAAGATATTAAGATAGAACTTCATGGAGATTGCATTGATAACCCCTCGAAATAATTTAATATTCAAGGTGAAGTATTAATTTTCCGAAAAGTAGAACGGTTTTATGCTCCAGTATAATTCCAATGTTTTATATTCCTTCAAGCTTTCGACAAATAAATGTTATCATCATCAGGGTTAAAAAGTCATTATATTTTTACAGAATGTTTCGTTTGTTATTTCGTTATATAGCTTTTTCACATAAATTGTTAAAAAACTATTTTGCTCTATTTCCTGCTTTGACTTCCAGGGACATTGACAGACAATTAGCAGCATCCTGTAGAGTTGTAATTCGATTTTTTTGTTTTAGTGTTGTTGTCCTCATCTGCAACAACTCCCATAAGTCCAGAACTCTCTTCATTCAATGCACTGCCTGCTGTTTCCGGAAGGAACAAA
>JAQIWQ010001035.1:0-12396 GCA_034695825.1 Folsomia inoculata
CCCATAATTCGGGTTGAAATGTCCCAATAATTGACGCACAGATAGGTACGTAAATGTAAATTGGACACGCGAAAAAATTTTTCCCGATTGTGTTTTTGCTGAGATTATATGGGAATGAACGTGGTCGTGTCGCCAAAACAAAATAAGCGTGTTTTGAAACGGAAAGTGTGACCCAAGTATGAATTCGATATAAATTTTGTGCCCATCATTGTTGTATCAGGAATAAACCAAGTGAGGATCGTTGCTCAAGAATCCTTGTTGGATAACGACTTGGATTATGACTTCCAGTCCTTTGAGGAGGTCCTAAAACTCAGCGCTGAAATGGACAGAATGATTTTCAAGACTAAGCATGGAGTATGTATTATTTAGCATGAGATAATTCATCTTTGATGATGGGTTTAAAAATGTTAATTTTACAGCTGAAAGCTACTACAAAAGGAAAAGCTTTGAAGTTTCTGCTGCAACATAAGGAGCTTCCAGTTGTCTACTTGGATTAAATACCATCAATTTTGCTGTGGCATTTGTCATTTTAATTAGTCTCAGCAGTTGTACATTAATTACATGCAAAACTAAATAATCTGAATAAGTGTTCTACTTATTTAATGTATAAACACTTCAACATTTATTTCATTTTCAAAACAAATCATGCATTAATATTTAATTCAACTAAAAACATTAAATTACTTGGCCAACTCTCATTGACGCTAAATTGTGTGCCACTTTGTGCGGGAAACCAAAAGTACGCGCAAGCAGCTGCATGAGCCAATCTTTTTTCAAATTCGTCTCTCAAATTTTGTTGTGAATTGTTAATTATCTTTTAGTAAATTGTCATCATTTAAATAACAGTTTCAACTAATTTCTAACCTTTCTTGGCTTTATTTACCCTTAATTTATCGTCATCCTATGTAGTAAAGTATAAGAAAATGGACATCCTAGCACTCCAGGGTAAGAAATGTGTTTAATTTGACGTTATTCATTTGTTTAATTCTTCAACTATTAAAAATGTATTGTAGCAGGAAACAAACGTGGTGACGGCGACGATGACGGTCCAAGAAGAGCAGCATTGGATAATCCAATTGTAAGATTTTTACTTTTGACCTATATCGACACAAAGTCACTTTAATCAAACCTGTAGAAAAATGATTTAATGATAAAAATCCAACTGTTTCAGATTCTTGGGGCAATATTTTCCCACCTGGACACTAAAAATGTTAAACAGGTTCGTCTTGTTTGCAAGGCGTGGGAGGCTGAAGGGGCAATCATTCTTGGGCAACGATGTCGCATTCCTCTCCATCGTCTCTTCATCGTCAACGACTACAAGTTCACAGCCGAACCTGCAGCTGTGAACCCCAAGCTGCTTCAAAGTATCGTGATACATTCTCGTGAGTATGTACTTAAACGCCAGGATGGAATCATGGTTCCGGAAGATATGGCGACACGATGTTTTTCTTCATTTGCCTCCATTTGGCATAGCGATGTTCAAGAAATAGATGTACATATGGATATTCCCATCTTTGACGTACTTGGCACAGCATTGAATGCCTATGGATTCCCAAATCTAACAAGGATCAAGATTTTCAAAATGCCTGGAATTGACTCGGAGGAGTATCTGCCACTTGAAGCCATCAACACTCTCAAGGAAATAGTGATTTTTGGTATAGATTTCGTAAAGGCTTGCGGCTATCCGTTACTGCAAAATCTGATCAATTCGGCACCCAATTTGGAGGTGTTGAACATTACTGGGAATTTCTACCCCGACTTGGCTTCTTGTGGAAGACTTAAGGTGCTCAAATGGTCCGGATATCAGCGTAAATATTTTGGACCAGGACTGACGTGAGCTAACCAAATTTAAAGCGCGGTATAGAAGTTCATGAATATCAATGCTAATAATGGTTTCTATTTTGTTAGACTAAGTGATTTTGAGCCTGAGGAGGTGTTCCGGATGTTGAATCAAGTTGGGGAACGATTGGAACATTTGAGGCTTGCACTAATTTGTTTTGCCCTGGGTGGCTGCTCCCTCGACAAAAGCTTCCCGACGTTACCTAAGCTGAAGTCGCTCGACATAGACAATTATTATAAGGATTTTCTGAGGATGGTGGAGCAGATTTCTCCGTCACTATTTCCAAGCTTGGAAAAAATTGCATTCTGTGGTCAGCACATTTTAGACGGAAGTAGGATTGACCAAAGCGGCTTCTTGACACATGACGGTGAGTTTTTTTTTGTTTGATTAGTTTTCATATCAGCCATATGAATTTATTAAAGTCCAACAGGAATAAACTAATGTTCTGATTCTTTAAGGTGTGAACTCACTGAAGCAGTTGGAAGTGAACAGACCAGACGAAATAGTTCTGGCTTCGCAGAAATTTCCCAATGTCAACCGATTGGTGATTAGAACTCTGGACCCCAAGGAAGAACACGTGAATAAGGCTGAATATATTTCAAAAATGTTGCAAGCATGCTCCAACTGGAAACTGAGCTATCTCGAGCTCCAAATTGACAAAGCAATAATAAACCGTTCAACAATCAACAACAAAGGGTTCAGGTTGTCTCAGCTTTTGGAAGGGTTAACATCATTAAGCGTTTTTGAAGGTGAGAAGATCTAGCGTGGGTGGGCATAGCTTGTATGATTTTTACAGAAACTTAATCATTTTCTGTCAGGAATAAAGCAAGTGAGGATTGTTGTTGAAAAACCCTTGTTGGATGATGACTTGGACTATGACTTCCAATCATTTGAGGACGTTCTGGAACTCAGCGCTGAAATGGACAGAATGATTTTCAAGGCTAATCAAGGAGTATGTTTTATTTTACATGAGATTATTCATCTTCGATGATGAGTTTACAGGTTTTCTGTAAAATGTTAATTTTACAGGTGAAAGCTACTACAAAAGGAAAAGTTTTGAAGTTTCTGCAGCAGCACAAGGAGCTTCCAGTTTTCTACTTGGACTAAATACCATCCTGTTTTGCTGCGGCATTGTATTAGTTAATAATTTATATCCGTTCCGAATTACTACATATTGCTTTGAATACTATATTATCGGTTCACACCATAAATAAATGTTCTACTTACTTTCGATTCGAATAAATGAACTTTTCAATTCCTTCGTAAATATTTGTCAACATTACAACAAACAAATTTATCCATTAATTTAAAATTTATGTGCACTCATAATAATACGTAAAACCTTTGGGTATGAGGACGGGGTTAGTACTTGATATAATTTCATAACCATAAAACTACATTACTCAAAAACTACACTATTTCAATCATTTGAAGAGGTGCTTCAACTCTCGCATTGCAAAGAAATTTTATCCCGTGTACCCGGTCTATATTATGACGATACATACCCGGATTCCACAGGCCAATTAAATGTTTTTGAGCAATCTAGAAACGTTTTCCTCCCCTTCATTGTTATACAGTAATTCTTTAACCCTCGTTTGTTTTCGAACCATTTATTTTATGAAACTTTGCATCAAAATTTGGAATCTGGATTCTCCTTGCTCGAATCTGAAGCAGGAATCCTTATAACCGTCGTTTGTTTTGGATCATTTTATTGTTTATTTAACGCTGACTGGCATTGGAACATATTCAGTCCAAACACATAATGAAGGGTAGAGCGTTGAAAATGTTGAGCGTAGAAAATTATTCCCATGATGACATCCGAAGTATACCTCTCATTTTACAACGCTGACTCTATTGTAGTTGCGTTTATAGTCCTGTCCACAGCATTCTCGAGTCTCCAAGCAGACTCTGGTCGTCTCTGCAATTCTTTTATTGCACCATTTCCCAAAAAAAACCAAATGAATCCAATTATGATGCAGACAATCGTCTCTGTATAGTATCCATCAAATGTTGTCGTACACGTCGGCTTGGAATCCTGAAAAGCATAAGAAAAATGTTTATGAATTTTATTCCTTGGACGAGAAGCCACACCAGCGAACCTGCAGGCTTTCGAATGTCGAGTTTGTTGTATCTATTGTGCAAGATTTAACTGCGAGTGTGTCGACTAACCACAATGCAATTGCGTTGGGCAATGAATATGCCAAATTGCTTGCAGTGGTATAAAGCGTCATAGAAGTTCCGCCATGTTCGGGGTCGCTAATTTTTGCAAAGAAGGCTACTACCGTTACAAACATTATGGTCAAGACAACCTAAGGATGGACAATTCCAAAATTAAACTCAATGTTTCTGCATTTGGAGATATTTTCAAGTGCAATTAATACATTAAATAGCGATTCAATTCCAAGCAGAGTTGGGAAATACCAAACGGGAAAACCTCCGTCATTGGTGCCCTTAACCAAAGTTGTTACCCAAACCATTACGGCGGATACTCCGGTAAATAAGAGCCTACAAATTCAACATTAAGGACCTTCACGTTAGATGGCAATGACGTGTATTCCTTTGTCTTTACCCAAAACAATACGCCTTCATATACAAACTCATGGGTGTTGCACCCACCGTCCATTTAGAGATGAGGAGAGGAACGAGGAGGCTTGTCGGGGTCAAGGCGATTGACATTAGTGCTCGAGTTTCTTTGGCTACACCAGCTTCCACAAGTTTCAAATCATTTAGCGCAAATACCGCTGCAAATCCAAACTAATTATGGAATTAAAATATCTGCAACGATATATTAATCTTACACTGGATGTAAAAAGAAAGACAAGAAATTTCCTAACAGCTGGTAGTTTGGTAATCCACCATAATCGCATGTAACTTGCCAGGATGACATTCGTTTGGTTTTCTTCGTCCTTGACATCATTACTGACATTGGGCTGAGCACGATCGCTCTTGAATATCAGTAGTAGCGTTGTAGAGATGCCAAAAATGCACGCCCATAAGAAGAGGAAGCCTTAAAATTCTTATAAAAGTTGTAACATTAATTTTGATTTAATTTGTCATTTTGCATACTAGACAGTGTCACCACACCGGCAGATTGTGGCTCTGAGCGTAAATATTTATTTGAAAACTCTGGAGACGCCAAATTTAGCAAGACAGCATAGCCCAGAAAAAATCCAAACGATTGTCCCACGGCGTTGCATGTGGAGGTGAACCCAACATTTTCCCTATTATAAAAAATAAATTTTCAAAATTGATTCCTAAATTCCTTCCGTATAAATTTTTGCACCGCTTACTTTCCAAGTAAAGTCAAAGCCCATCCACCCACCGCAACGTCTTGTGTCGCCGTAAGGAAAATCAGTATAAAGAAAACCATCGTCAGCTTTCCAATTTGCATCGATTCCAGTAGAATATCCACTTGATAAGAGAGGTACAACATGGTTACCCCAATCAGATATTGAACCGGTATTAGCCATGACTTTCGTCGTCCCATCCTTTCAAAAAATAAGCTGTCGACTAGTGGAGCCCACAACAATTTCAAACTAAATGGCCATCCAGCTATCGAGAACTTTGCTTGCTCTGTATAAGTCACATTATGAGATTGCATAATCAGAGGCATTGAACCGAGAATGCCCAATGGAACACCTTGAATGGCATATAGAAACAGTAAAAGAATTATTATACTCTTCCACCCAGTTTTATCTTGCACTTTATTGTCTTCACTTTCTGAAGGGTCAAACAGATTTTTGATTTTGAACCAACCCATTTTGAAATACACATCTGCTAAATGTATCACAGGAATGTCAGTAGTTGAACTAGACGAATTTAGGAATTCGTTTCCTTATTTCAATTTCTGAAATAGCCAAAGCCTTGATTGCTTAAGTTTGTTTAAAAGACAATGAATGTCAACTGCAAACAAATTTAACCCAGTGACATTGTTCTATTCATACAATTCGACAAACAAAAGTTGTTGTTTTGTCGGGAATGCTGCTCCTTATCGTTACAAACAAATCAAACATGACAAACAGTTCTGAAAAAAATGTAATTGCCGACCTTCTACAGCCATTGAAACTAGGACTTTATGCACACTTGACTTGGAAAAATTATTTGTAGCTAGTTCACTTTTGTCACTTTACTACATATAACCACTCTTTGCTGGATCTAACCAGAATAAATATCAAGAGTATGATGATGGTTACTAATCAACTAATGTAATGTTACTATGGGCAGCAGTGTCATTCTATTGTATATGGATTTGGATGTGGTTATTCAAACTAATTTTATTTAAAATGTGCTGGGTAATAAATGACTAGATATATATATATATATATCATATAGATACTACAATACCAGGAAGTGATTTGCTTAATTATTGTTATCGTGTTAAATATGTATGGTCAGTGCAGAAAAGTTCATATACCGCATTTCTTCCAATCTCGGTTTCTGCTCCCTGTATATTTTCAACAATGCAAGTGTAATATGTATGGATTAGGTGTACGTATGTATGTATGTATGGATAATATGACTCATTTGTGCTTAATATGATTTTAATATTTTATTTGTAGATGTCTTGTACTGATAATATTTTCATGTGGCAGACTGTAACGTATAAATATGAATTTTTCTCTTTGACGAGTATTGAGTGGGTATAGAGCATCATAATCACCAGTTCAGAATTTGTAATAGAAGACTCATTTGTGCTTAATATGATTTTAATATTTTATTTGTAGATGTCTTGTACATGACAAGAATCGGTTGTATAAAACTGCAGTCGTTATTTTCACACTGGAGATATCTTCAAGTTCGTTGTAATAAATTTATTTTAAAGTATTATTTTAGACTGAGACTGCATTAATCATACACACTTTCATAACCTGCTGACCCGAAAATAATAATGACAAGCGTACTAAATACCATAATTGATTATATATAAATGTAAAATATTCATGAGTAAGAAAAAACTATGCGGTACTAACTGTAATTATCAAAAATTCGCAAAACCAACGTTTAGGGAATTGAACTTTTGGGAAAAGGCGATAATGCAAAATCTGATTCGATGGGAACCACAAACACTGAGTGTGCAATATTAAATGTGTACTGTGAATAAGTAAGAATACAAGTATTTATGGTTGTACACAAAATGTTATAGATACTCGGTTAGATCTAAAACTTACTTGCATTTGATAGTCATACAAATGCTATTTTATATTTTCTGCATGAATCAGTATTGAAGTAAACGAACGAAATGTTACAATTTAAGAACTTCAACTACCGAAAACCACAGTCTATCTAACGTAACTAAATCTATCGGAACTTGCATCTTTCTAAGCTAGCTGATAAATTTCACGATTGCTTAATTACTTGGCAAACTATACTTTATATAGGTATTCTGCATACATACGTAATGCATCTTAATGTTCAACAAGAGCAATTTACATTTCGAACATTACGTGCATTAGGATTGATGGTGATGTGATTAGGCGATTCGATAACATTACCGTTTGTTTCTTGAATTATTAAAGCATTTTGAGCTATTTTTTCAAACGCTTGTTCAACATTGGTCCCTTCCTTTGAACTCGTTTCAAAGTATGGCATGTTATTTTTACTTGCGGCCCATTCCATGGCACGTGTTTGGGGCACCTACATAAATCAATAATGTTAATTTGATTATGTTGATTTGATAATGTCAAGTAAGGGATATGTCAATCAATTACGTCACTCACAGCCCGGTTCTCCAAATCGACCTTATTTCCAACGAGGACAAATGGAAAATTGTCTGGATCTTGGGGCGAAGCTTGTATAAGAAATTCATCTCTCCATGAATCGAGGGATTCGAACGAGGTTGGATTTCCCACATCATAGACGAGCACGCAACAATCTGCACCCCGATAATAGGCTACCCCCAATGATTGGAAGCGTTCATCTCCGGCTGTGTCCCAAATCTGGGAAAGGTTTATTTAATTTAAAATTCATTAAAAGTTGTGTCGTGTGCCGTATATAAGTCTGCCGACTTGTTTATATAATACTACCCGCATAGTTACAAGACAGTCCTCATCAACCATGACCTCCTTGGTGAGAAAGTCTGACCCAATCGTAGCTTTGTATTGGTTTGTAAACTTTTTGTTAACATATTGGTGCATGAGGGAAGTTTTCCCTACTCCAGAGTTTCCCAAAATAATAATCTTACAAAGTACTTTGTTTCTGGTTGCCATAGTTAGTCCTGTCTTTGAAAGTCCAAATACGACGATTTATCGAAATGCAACCCGTGGTACATTACAGCACGCCTAACTTGATTTTCTGTAGGGAAAAGAAATAAGGAAATGAAATTATTGGAATGTTCTAGTAGTGTTTTTTGTTTATGCAGAATTAATTGTCTAACAACTTGTTACTAACGAGCTGTTAATATTTAAGCATTTTTTGGTAAAGGGGTTAAAGGCGATTTCAAGAACGGTGTTTAATGGCTACAGAGCTACTTGAAATTGAGAAGCTGATTGTGAGTTTGTTCAGAGTCGGGACTGGATTTGGTATTGAGTTTGGTTCCAACGGAATGATTGTTGGTATTGAATGTTGACTCTGATAACGAGCGACCGATTAGGTTAATCAGTGGGTTACATATTGATTATGGCTTTATGATGATAATAAACATCACTTCCAATCCTAACGTGTCCATAATTTGAGAAATACTTGTTCATTCAGCACCAGTTTAGTTGCTTAATTGCTTGCATTCCATGAAGAAGCCAGAGGATCACTTTAACAAAACAATTCAAATGGTTTTCAGCTTTTAAATTTAGTAGTGGATTTCTGGATATTACAAATATAGCAGTCGATCGTTTAAGCAGATCGTTAAATTGGTTGTATAAGATTTTGAGACGAAATTGCCATGATTTAGATTTAACTCCCCGTTGATATCGATTTACTATTAACATTACATTAGTCTAACATTTCATGCATTGTAAAGATTGTGGAATGTTGGACGTAGAAAATTATTGCCATTTGAATACCTCTCATTTTACAATACTGATTCTACTGTAGTTGTGTCTACATTGCTGCCCACAGCATTCTCGAGTCTCCAAGCAGACTCTGGTCGTTTCTGCAAGTCTTTAATTGCACCATTTCCCCAAAAGAACCAAATGAATCCAATTATAATACAGACAATCGTCTCAGTGTAGTATCCGTCAAATGTTGTCGTACATATCGGCTTGGAATCCTGATAGATTATAAGAAAAATGTTTATGAATTCTATTCCTTGAACGCGCAATCATACCCGCTGACTCCCGGCTGTCGAATTTGTACTCAATGTTGTGCAAGATTTAACCGTCAGCGGGTCAACTAACCACAATGCAATTACGTTGGGCAATGAATACGCCAAATTTCTTGCGGTGGTATAAAGCGTCATAAAAGTTCCGCCATGCGCGGGGTCGCTGATTTTTGCAAAGAAGGCTACTACCGTTACAAACATTATGGTCAAGACAACCTAAGGATGGACAATTCGAAAATTAAATTCAAGGTTTCTGCATATTTTCAAGTGCAATTAGTACATTAAATAGCGATTCAATTCCAAGAAGAGTTGGAATATACCAAACTGGAAAACCTCCGTCATTGGTGCCCTTAACAAAAGTTGTTACCCAAACCATTATGGCGGATACTCCAGTAAATAAGAGCCTAGAAATGGACGCCCATGTTAGACGGAAAGGTATCGAATTCGTTTTGTTCGCATTTACCCAAGACAATAAGTCTTCATATACAAACTCATGGGGGTTATACCCACCGTCCATTTAGAGATGAGGAGTGGAACGAGGAGGCTTGTCGGGGTTAAAGCGATTGACATTAGTGCTCGGATCTCTTTGGCTACCCCAGCTTCGACAAGTTTTAAATCATTTAGTGCAAATACCGCTGCAAATCCAAACTAATTATTGAATTAAAGTATCTGCAATGATATGAATATTGGAAAAATTGACCTTACACTGGATGTAAAAAGAAAGAAAAGAAATTTCCGAACAGCTGGTAGTTTTATAATCCACCATAATCGCACATAGCTTGCTAGGATGGCATTTGTTTGGGTTTCGTCCTTGAAACCATCACTGATTACAGGCTGGGCATGATCGCTCTTGAAAACCAGTAAAAGCGTTGTAGAGATGGCAAAAATGCTCGCCCATATGAAGAGGAAACCTTATTTTAAAAAAAATGTCTTTGACAATAGCAATTTTGATTTAATTTGTCATTTTGCTTACTAGACAGTGTCACCACACCCACGGATTGTGGCTCTGAGCGTAAATATGTATTTGAAAATTCTGCTGACGCCAAATTTAGAAACACAGCATAACCCAGAAAAAACCCAAACGATTGTCCTATTGCATTGCAAGTGGAGGTGAACCCAACATTTTCCCTGTCATACAAAAACTTTAATATTGGCATAATTGGTGGTTTTTAAATTGTTCTTAAATTTCCCTCACTTTTTAAGTAAAGTCAAAGCCCATCCATCCACAGTAACGTCTTGTGTTGCCGCAAGAAAGTTTAGCATAAAGAAAAGCATAGTCAGCATTCCAATTTGCATCGATTCCAACAGGTCATCCACATGATAAGAGAGGTACAACATGGTAATTGCAATCAGATATTGGACCGGTATCAGCCATGACTTTCGTCTTCCCAGCCTTTCAAAAAATAAGCTATCGACTAGTGGAGCCCACAATAATTTCATACTAAATGGCCAACTAGATATCGAGAACTTTGCTTGCTCTGTATAAGTCACATTATGAGATTGCATAGTCAAAGGCATTGAACTAATAATGCCCAATTGAACGCCTTGAATGGCGTATAGAAAAAGTAACAGAATTATACTTTTCCAATCACTTAACCACCCAGTTTTATCTTGTAGTACTGCATTGTCTTTGTTTTCTAAAGTTTGGTTTGTGTGAAACAGTTTTTTGGTTTTTAACCAACTCATTTTTTCTTAAAAAAAATCTGCTAAATAAGTTATACGTATATTACGTTGTAGTAGTTGAAAGAATTTAGGAATTTAGCGTTTATTAATTTAAATTTAACGTCATCCCTAAAAAAATATAATATATCGCTTAATCAAATTTGCTTAGTAGACAACCAACATGTAGATTTCAACTGGCAATAACTTTAACCTATATAGTGGCATTGTTCTACATATTCATACAATTCGACAAACTTATTGATTGTTCTCGCAGCTCCTTATGCAAATTAAACATAGCAAACATTCCTAAAAATTTAATTGCCGACCTTGTACAGCGATTGAAACTACATATGGGTTTATGGAGCATTATAAATTCAGTACTTTATGCATTTAGTTAATAATACACATTACATTCATTCAACACGCTATAAAATTTATTGCCAATAAGATTCTGTTTAATATTCAAAAACTAAATCAACCTTAAGTCGTCGCCGTCATATCCGAATCCTGTTTCTTCCTACGACAAATGAATTCCAATACCCAAGTACGAAACTCTTTGCCCATCACAAAGGAAATTAAAATGTTCCCTGATGCATAAATGGCAATACAAAGTATAAGTACAAACTTTTGTACCACAAAACCTTCCGAGCCAGGAGCCAAGGCGTCAGGGAAAAAGACATACAAAAACACATCGATTAATAAGGGAATGTAGCAAATTACAAAAGCTGTAATTGTAGCAACAATGATTCGTGCTAATGATAAATCTCTTTTCTCAGAAGAAGACAGTCTTCTACGCATCCTTGTCAACTTGCGGATCTAAAATCAACAAATTTATTGTATAGTTTAGTGCCAATTAATAGTATTGAAAATATCAAGCATGGCTAAAATGCCAAAAACGGCTAAAATTTTCAGAATTTTAAATGCTACTTTTAATTTTCATTGATATGCTTTGTTTTTTACCTGAGAATACAGCAGTACGTTAAGTCCAATCACGATTAAAAAGGGGACCGGAATACTGGAAACCAGCACGAAAATTCGTACCTCTCTTTGTAGCACAAAAGCAGCGTCGAGAAGTAGAATTGTTACGAGTATTGAAATGATGAACAATACTATGGAATAAATTATTGCCCTTGTGGTGGTGAACAATGAGGTGTATTTGTGTGGATGGCTGATGGCTACCACCCTGTTAATCCATCATAGGGAATGCCTCAGTTTCCACTATTTGAATCGTTATAATAAGTATGTTTCAAAAGCTCAATTTCTGTACCTCTCGATTGTAATTAAAGCTGAAGTGTAAAGCAAGCCTGGTTGCACTGTAATGAAATATATACCATCAGCTTTCGCACATGGATATCATTTCCTGTTTTACTACATAAAATTGAGTATGCTTACGTGAGCAGAGGACAAACTGAGATGGACAAAGAAGTTCGGGGCATTCTGATAACAATACACAAATTAATCCCGTGCGTACCAGTAATTTTTGTATGTAATACGAAATTTATGCGAATCTGAAGAGTGTATATACATACGTACAGGGTTCCCCAAATCAAAATGGTTAGGTGACTATATACCATTGCTCTAAATGGGGACTCGGGATTCTCTACCATAGCTGACATGACATGACCCGATTTAATAACATGAA